>VYXH01006464.1:0-48459 GCA_013397275.1 Burhinus bistriatus
AGAAAAGGAGGCTGAGGGGAGTACTTAACTATCTCACAAAACTAATTGTAACAGCGGCAATCTTTTTGTTGGTTAGTAGTGTTGACTTATTTCAGAAAGCCTTGTATTCTGTGAATTTCCTTGCACGCTTCAAAGAATAAAATGCATACGTATGTAAATGTTCCTTTTCTTACAAGCTCATGGGTTTTGTCTTGCTTTGGAAAGGCATGGATGGGTTCTTGGCTAGCTCTGTTAATGCTGCTTCACTTCTGTCTACGAAAAAATTTTGAAATTCAGGAATCAGAAAGTTAAACAGAAAATTCTGAAACATTTGGCCAGCCTAAGAATTTGGCTTCTATTCAGAGTTGGTCTCAGAGACCCTGCTTGGACTCCAACGCTCAACATTATCTTCAGGGACACGCAGCAATGCCATCCATAGTTTTCACTGTAGCGCATCCCCTCTTGATATCTCAGCTGTCCTGCCTTTCCCATTTTGGGATACCTCTAGCAGAAACTCCCTATTAAGCTCTGGAAATCTCTAGGTTCCTGAATTATCAATACAAAAGGCACTTAGAAGAAATGATAAGGCATTTGTCATGCAGGACAAACTTTTTTCTTTCCTTTCTAGTCTCTGTTTCAGATGAAGTGTTCCAAAACTCTAGGAGCAATTAGTACAACAGGTTTCAGAAAGAGAGAGTCTTAGTTTTGTCTCTCAGCTTTTTGCTTATGAAAACCTACAATTCTCCAAACCAATTTTGAGATGTGGGTCTGATCCTTCCTCTGCTCCATTGAGATCACATGGGAAGCTGGTTAAGGCATCCGGCTTAGCATAACACTTAACAGGTGAATAAAAGAAAAACAATGATTTTTGGTTTCTTTTGTATATTCTTTGAAGAAGGAAGATATCAGAATAGAGTACGTGTCTCGAATACAGTCACAGAGGTACCACAGGTTCTATTCATAGGACTTTTTTGTTTGCCTTTCTAAATCTGAACCATCACTACTTTCATAGGATAAGCTTCAGCTTTCAGTGTTCTTAATTTTGGTGATAGCTTTGCAAATGTAAATGCAAAATAAGTAGTGAATTCTATTACAAGACTAAAGAGATTCAGGCTTCCACTGAAAATACTGTCATACGCTTCAAATACACCTCCTCAATGTATACAAAGTTCACTTAAACTCCATCGCTATTGTCTGAAACAGGCAGCTGCTGAACTAGTTGCTTCATACAGTCTTTTATTTTATAATCCTTAAGGATGGGTGATCCATGGTGGTGCCTTAGACTTGAACTTTTAGAGTTGAAATGCACTAAGGAAATTCATGTTTGCTTACTGGATGTGAGTGTATGGAGTGACTGCATCAGTGAACAAGGGAAGAGCTACGGATGTCATCTATCTGGACTTCTGTAAGGTCTTTGACATGGTCCCCCACGACATCCTTCTCTCTAAATCAGAGAGATCAATGGATTTGATGAGTGAACCGTTCAGTGGATGAGGAATTGGTTGGATGGTCACATCCAGACGGTAGTGGTCAACGGCTCAATGTCCAGGTGGAGATCGGTGACAAGCGGTGTCCCTCAGGGGTCTGTATTGGGACCAGTAGTGTTTAATATCTTCATCAATGACTTATGTGGAGCAGCTGAGGGAATTGGGGTTGTTTAGTCTGGAGAAAAGGAGGCTGAGGGGAGACCTTATCACTCTCTCCAGCTACCTGAAAGGAGGTCGTAGCGAGGTGGGTGTTGGTCTCTTCTCCCAAGTAACCAGTGATAGGACAAGAGAAAATGGCGTCAAGTTGCGCCAGGGAAGGTTTAGAATGGACATTAGGAGAAATTTATTCACTGAAAGGATTGTTAAGCATTGGAACGGGCTGCCCAGGGAAGTGGTGGAATCACCGTCACTGGAGGTATTTAAAAGATGTGTAGATGTGGCACTTAAGGGCATGGTTTAGTGGTATATTTGGCAGTGTTAGGTTATTGGTTGGACTTGACGATCCTAAAGGTCCTTTCCAACCTAAATGATTCTATGATTCTATGGTTCTGTGATTCCATATCTTAGGTACATTTGCTTTTCCCTATTATTGAGTGTCTTTATATTAAATAACAATACATATAGTATATATGTATACATCATTATATACATACATAGTCTTCAAATTGAGGTCTAGATTGTGGGTTTTGTGAACTAGAAGGCATTACAAAATAAGGTACCCTATATATGTGAATCACAGTAGTTATAGTGCAGCAGATCCAAGCGTCTTTGAAGTGCTCTGAATGTGCCTCCATACCCTGCCCCTCCAAAATACGAGGTTGATGGAAACTTACTTTATTTCAAGAGCTGCATGTAAATTTGTGAAGCTTCTTGTAGAAAAGGTGAAGCAAATTGTGTGTAAACTGAATCCCTTCTCAGTCACTGAAATGTTCAGTCTCATAGTTTGGTTATTTTTTGTTGTCTGTTTCATTTATCAGCAAAGGGAGTGTGTTGAGAGAACATCATGAGCAACTAGTACTCCTTTTCGAAAAAATAAAAAGTGAAATAAGAGATGATTCTGACAATTACAGCTGAGTAAGCAAAAAATCCTGGAAGATGATTCTTTTCATTTCAATGGTATTTTTATGAAATCTTGTAATATAAATGCAGATTCACAAACATTTAAAATAGATATTTAAATAATTTGCGTATTCTTTCTAATCTGAGCTCCATTTCCATCACACAGCCAGGGTACAAAGCGTGGAAGGTTGGAGGTGCATAGCACCATGGTGACTGATTAAGAACACTGGAAATGTTGTAATGCTGATTAAATTAAGTACTGTATATTTTTAGATTTAATTTAATAAAGTCTGTCTCTGAAGGTAAAAGGAATAAACCACCATGAATATATAAAAAACATACATAGGTCGAAGCTCAGATATTCAGTAGCTTTCTGTCCTCATCCATTTTCAATGTTTTCTTTTTGTTGTATTTGCTTTGGAGGGAAATTTCAGGTCTTAAGGAGGTGTGCAGTTCAAAGATGATAAGAGTTTTGCGCACTGAATTAGCTTTTTGCTGCATATTTAATTAACTAGAAATTAGCTACATACTGTGGCTTGATGATATCAGAAGTGGACTGCTAGAGTTTTATCTTTAGTGTCTTAATAGGACAACTGTGCTGTACATGCATATATGTACATTCATTTGACATTGCTGTTAAAAGGGACTGTTTGTTAGAACAGATCTTCAATCCTTTCGTAAGCATGAGAGCAAACAGTGAAAACGGAGCAGTTGATGTACACCCGTTGTTGTCAGTTATGTTTTTGTGTAATGCTGGCCATAGTTTAGAATTTGTAGCCTACAGCCCAATTGTTTTTCTTAACAAGTGTTTAACCTTCAAAATTGAACTAAAAATCTCTGGAAAAACATATGGACCACTTCCTAGATACTTCTGGTGTTAGCAGTCTCATTCACAGATATATTTTAATGTTCTTACCACTTACATACTATAGAAAAAGTAAACCATAGCGTAACATTTTCTTTTTTTTTTCAGCCAATGGAGTCTGAGGTGTTTATGCTTACCTCTCCTTCTTGCTAGCCTTTCTTTACATTATCATATATAATGGGAAGTCCTATATATTTATTAAGGCTATAAAGCAAAGCAATAATACCCCCTGTATGGACAGACATGTCCAACAAGTGTTGCCTGTGGTCCTCTTTACGCACTGGCCCCTTAGATGTGAGAAGTGTTGTTTTCATTGTCATTACGGTCTGCTTTTTATCACCTTTTCTCCTATATCTTCCTTTGCCTGTTGCCTCTCTTATGACTAGCAGCATGTCTGTCACGTGACAGGCTTGCATTTGGTTGTGTGATGGCATCACATAGATGTAACTACATCATGTTATGTTGTGCAGTTTCGGTGCATCCAGTCATATAAGTATATACATCAACTGTATATTCATCATGTGAGGGACAAGGCAACCTGATTTGTGGTCTTATCAAGTTGATCTTCTGGTCAAGTAAAAAGTCAGGAAGTATCTCCTTGAATATTAGCATGAAAGGCTGTGTGGCTTCCTGAGCCATGTGAAGGTCTGTGTATGAGGAATTTTGCAGATGAATCTGACATGGATGCTGTGGAGAACATCAGAAGACATGAAAAAAATGGATGAAAGAATAATCCAGCTCATGACTGTGTAGTTCAGTAGTGTATATCAAAGAAATCATACACCTTGAATTGAAATTTTAACCTTCCTGTTTCATCCATGTACAGTTAAATCCAGAGCTGCTGCTTTTTGTTTTAATGCCACCTTCCTATCAATGTGCATTCACAAACATTTTCAGGCATAGTCTAGCTAGTCATAAATCATCTGATTTATGACCTGTAACTTTATGGACTGATACAAAACTAGGTCACTTTTCAATATGTATAGTATTGTGTGCAAAAGTGAAAGAATAGATTTTGAGAGGTGCCGCATTATGATACTGACTGCTCAAAAACCACAAAGTAGATTCTTACCACAGAGAAATGAGACAAAAAAGGAACATGCGGAAATCTGTGTTCCGCTCCATCTGCACCTGACTTTGGGCTGGTAACTTTAATTAGAAATTTAAAGCAGAATGAAAAGTAGGAACTACGTATGATCAGTTCTTTGCATTTGTGTCATTGCTGCATCTCAATACACTAAAGGTAGCTAGAAACATTAGTAGCCTGAGCTTTTCTGAGTTTGAAAAACACTTTTACCTGAAGTGGCTTTTAAGTGTCGTTGTGTCCTGACATGACCAAATCTACTGCAGAACTTGAAAACTGGCATGTTCAGTTCTGTCCTCAGATATATGACTTCAAGGCACAAGGGGCTGGGAAGAATTAATGCCAATTTCAATGAATCCGTAAGTGTATGGAAGAGATACAAAGAATAAGCAAGACACTTTGAGACACTATCTAGACTTATTAAATACACATGCCAGAGTGCTCTGCTTGGATTTCAAAAACATTCCTATCACTTGTTCCTTGCTTGTTCCTACAGTCTATTTTGCGCGTAATCACATTATATGTGCCTGGCCATGAGATTTGTTATATTTTTCTCAAAAGGTGAAAATGCTGGCTAGGAAACCAGCAAACAGAATTCAGAACACTACCAACAACTCCAGATAAAATATGTGAGGCAGAAGGGCGCACACAGCTCAGTACTGGAACCATAAAACTCTAGCATTTAGTCTACAGACATGAGTATATACAAGCCTATCTGGAAAAGATGAAAGCACTGCAATAGACTGCTGCTTTGCAAGGGATAGTGGTGTTTAGAGGCTGGAAAAAAGGGTACTCTTTGACAGGAGAAAAATTCTGCTGAGCTGCAACTGATCAATACTACAGATAAAAAGGAATAGATTATCTGCATAGATAAAACATTATTAATTTCAGATTAGGCATTTCTATATGAGAAAGAGTGAAATAGTTACCAAGCAGGTGACAAGGGAGTAAGAAGGTAAAATTCATCATATATAGTGGCAAGTTTACCTATATTATTAAAGTATCTGAACTACATGTGTAAGTTAATAAACTGGAGAAAGAGTGACAGCTTGTAACAATGTCTTGGTAAGAGACCTGGAATTGGCAGGAGACTGTTTTTATTATGTTTTAAGAGATGCGAAGTACTTCAGAGTTCAGAGTCAAAACAAGACTCCAACCCTTCCCACGATTCATGTAACTAGGGCATTCTCCTTTCCCTGGGGAAAAGTGAAATTTCATAATTAGGATTTTTTTAAGAATGAGCAGACGACATGCAGTAAGTATGTATTTTTACATGTTCTAAAAAACCCAAACTCAGCAAACAAAACCAACCACCAAATGACCTGTACCTTCAAAAAAAAAAAATTATGATGGATTTCTTTCCATATATATAGAACCAAACAATTAAGAGATGTGAAAAAGGAAATTTTTTTTTCTACTAACAAAGAAGAAATTCTAGAAGGCATACTTTTTCAATGCTTTTATTTAAAAAAATATCTTCAGATTATTTTTTTTGTTGCCTTTGGCGTCTAGGATATCTTCTGGGAAAATATACTTTTTTGATATGATAGAGAACATATTGGACATTTAATCTGAGGAGAAGAAACAAATGGAGGAGGATGACCAAAGATTCTGAACAGCACTGGGAAGAGCTAAAAATTTAGACCATATGAAACACAAACAGGGAAAATACGGAAAATAGTAAATAGGGAAATATTAAGTAGGGAAGGTAGAGGAAAAAGTAATAAGGAAAACAGTAAATAAAACAAAATGTCCAAATATAGCTCAAGATGTTTAAGTCCATCTCTGGAATACATATTTTAGCAGTATATGGGTACAACACATCCATGGATTGGTAAATACAGGGAAAAAAACCTTTTTTTGATTCTGGAAGATACATGGGACATAAAATGTAAGTTTTGGTAAGGATTTTGAGAAACTGAAACAGTTTCTATCAGAGAGGTCAAGTCCTGAAGTATTTTTACAGGAATCAAACATTCAAGTTGTCTGCTGATTCTTCCAGGTAGGATATTGGCACAGATATTGTGTCTCGTATTTTGCACTAGTAACATCAAAGCCTCTGCTTTGGTAATTAAAATGTGTACAAAAGCTGAAAAGAAACGTTTTCAAAATGAGAAAGGAATTTCAGCCATGATCCATGAGAATGTATAAATATATAGTTTTATAAAAGGATATTAAAGATTGGTGAAGCTGACTGTTATTGATCTTTGTACTAGTAGCTTGGTGAAAAGATCTTTAAGAGTGTGAGATTTTGCACAAATTGTAGACATCACTCTACAACATTTTAGATGCTCATGGAGCAAAGATCGAAGCTTGATTACAGACCTGTCATTCAGTACAGTGCAGTCCAGCAGCAACTGAGCGTGAGACACTGCAGGTTGTTCTTAAGTCATTAGAGCCTGGGACTTCAGATATATTCCCTTTCAAAGTTACCCCATATGTCGCTGTTACTACAAACTAGGATTTTAAACAAAGACAGCAAACTTGTAACTCTGTGTCACTGCAGAAAAGCATATTTTCATAACAGTCTATGAAGGTTATTTGAATTGTGGAAAAAAAAAAAGAGAAAATTTTGACCTATTTATATGAACCTCAGGTGCGCAAGGAAATGGAACAAACTGTGAAAGCCTGTTGCATAGGTCAACAGTGCAAGCTATAGATTACAAAGCCTAAACTGGTTGATAGTAAACCAAATAATATCTCTTACTCAGCAATTGTAACACTCCTTGCTTCCAAAGGAACGGTGACTGTCTTAAGTTTGTAAAAAACATTTCTTGCCAGCTTGCTAGAGACCTTTTCACTTTCATTCATAATACAGAAGAATCCCTTTGAAATTAAACCTAAAAAAAGACAAGATACAGGTTTTTTTCCTTTATCCCATTCATAAGCAGAGAATCACAGAGGTGTAAAATGAAATCCAGCAACCTGCAAGGAAGGAGAGTCATGCAGTTTTCAGCTGCTGTCCTGTGCTCTCATATACTGAATTAGTAAAATGACAGATTGCCAATAAAACTGAAATAATCACACTCTAGGACAACATGAGCAATATGAGGAAAGATGTAATCCATTTGTTGGGCTGTGTCTTCTGCTGTTAATGGAAAGTGTGTAGCTAGCTGACTCCTAAGTGAAAAAAAAAAAAATGTTACCTAGTTATCTTTTACGATAATATGACCTTAATTTAGCATCTGGGCTGGGCATGCTCAGTTGGCTAAGAATACATTATACAAACCTGAGTCCTTCGAAAGGCTGATGGAAAGCAGACAAGAAAAGTCATGCTCAAAATGTAGGATTTTAGTCACCACCTTCTTCATCTGAAAAAAAATTACTCTCACACTTATATATTGCTATGGTCTTTTCTATTTAGTAATGTGGGAATGAAAAGATTATTTTGACACTTAAGTTTGAGATTTCATGCAGTAAAGTGTTGAAGGTCTTGTGTAAAAAAGTAAAAATTGTCAGTAAGCTTCTGTAGGAGTCAGTAATCCACATAATTCATGCAAAAAATAATGTGTCAGTGATCTTCAGCATACACTAAGGAAGGTGAAAGATCCAGGTATGCTTATGATTGCACAGGTAAAAGTTAAATTGAGTCATGGGAAGAAGCGGATAGTGGCTTAGAAAAAGACGCTGAAAATCAGTCACCTCAGAATGACTAATTACTACCACATTTTATCTTAATAATAATAATAATAATGAGATACATATCTGTATAACATTGAAGTATTTGTCAGGTATGTTTGTTAATATAGAAAAAAAATATATAAATTCAGTAATGTTTATTGATTATATATCACAATGAAATATATCACTGGTTCACCAAAGGAAGAGAGAGGATGAAATTTCTCTCTGATGGAGTAAACAGTTGTTAACTGGTCCGTCAAGCACATGATATAAAACACACATACCTAAAGAAGCAGAAAAGTACTTATTCTATTCACAAAGCACAGTCAGCCTATTTCCTGTGCAGGTAGCAAATATAGTAATCTTCCAGGAGAAAAACTGAATCCACCTGGGTGCTTTGGGAGACTTGATGGGGGAGCATGGCTGTAGGAATGTAACATTTCACCAACAGGTAATGGTTTTTGATGGAGGTGGTAAAGCAGAGGTTCTCTCTGAGAGTGCTGTCTGGGTTATAAAGTAAGGAAGAGATTGTGAATGCCTTATTGCTCTCTTTCCTGTGAGAGCATAGCGGCTATATCTGCTTTTGAGAGGGCGGGGAAAGAACATTCTGGTTTAACCTTAGCTGAATAGACCAAGCCTCTCTTTTGAACGCCTTTATAAGTAGTAGAGATGAAGAGAGAGAAAAATAAAGGGTTATTTTGAAAGCTGGGGGGCAATATGCATTTTACTTTACCTTGGATTCTATTAAACTGATTTTCAAGTGTGTTGGTTACTTCTTACCACCAAGATATTATGAACATAAGGATAGGACGAACCTAAACTTTATCTCTCCAACACAGTGTTTGAGACATCCAGAAGATAATAGAGCAAGTCCCCATTTCATCTGCATAGATTAGGTACCATAAAGATCAGAAGAGCCAGAAAGGTTTTCCAGTTACTCATGGTAGCCTGCAACACACTGTACATGACACACTACTGGGATGCATGTGTGAATGCTGGAGATTCTCGGGGAGCATGCCATTTTTGCAAAGTAAATAAGATTTGCATCTATTCTCCTATGAACTAAATCATGGTTTATCCATCACACCAGTCACATGCAATATCATGGGTTTGGTTTTGTTTTCTTTGTTTTAGAAAATTAAATCACGGATAGTGAAAATACGAGTACTAAAGCAGAAGTCATTTTTGGAGATTTGGCATCACCTACGTGAAAAGAGGCTGAATGGTCTGGTAGTATTAGACAGTCTCTCTGGTAAGCATTGAGGTTTTAGAATAAGTACATGAACTGAAGTGGTGCCCATGGAGTGTGATGCAACTAGGTATAAGTGAGTGAGTAGTAGGGCAGGTAGATTTTCATAGTCAGTGTGGGTCCTTATCTGAATTGTGAAAGTTGCATATATTAAAACGAAAAAATCCTTGTTTTAATAACAGTGTATATATTACAAAATAACAATTCCTTAAATTGCTATAATATTTTCTTCTGTTTGCCAAAACCAATCAGTGAGTTGATTTAATCAATATGTCAGTAATATTTATAGAAATAACTGTCCTAAGGGGGAGAGAAATATGCTGTATAAGACTTTGCTTGAAATCACTGTTTTACGACAGTTTCAATTTTTTAGTCCCCTAACATGTGCCATACAGAGAGCTTCTTTAACTCATTTTTGTTTCTTCTTTATCGGCTGTCAAAAGCAGACATTAGTATCTCATTGAAGGTCACATGATTCCTCTAGAATGACACGGGCTTTAAATACGCTAGTTGTGAGATGAATTTTGAAGTATGATGTGGTTATTTTACATATTTATATTTTATAAATGAAACAACTACATCATGCCAAAATACTTGGGAGTGGAAACCTGGATAAATAAGCATTTATTATCTTACGTGAAATTGTTAACACTCAATTTGGAAGGTTGGTTTGGATGAGCAGATTTCTCTTTCTATGAATGTGTGGAAGTTTCTGATCTTCTGCAAGCCCAGTGCAGATTTTGAGAATGAGAAATACCTAAAGAGCTGGTTTTCTCTCTGAGACTTCCAGGAGGTAGTTTGTGCAACAGCTTCTTGAGCTACTGGTCAGGAGAGTTGAAATCAAATTCTGGCTCTTTGTTCTTGATCCCACCTAAGCCTTTGAGTTCTGACATGAGCACAACAGTTACTCTCTGTGAAGATTAATACAATCACCTCTTTGGTTATATGCACAATTTAAAACTGAAAGGGTAGACAAAGGTGCAGATGGACTAAATTTTAAAAAATGTTTCTGTTTATGATCACTAAATACTCTTTCATGGCTTAAAGAGAGAACCTGAATTTGCAGTATAGAAAGAAAAACAAATATCATAGGGTTTGGAGTGCAAAAGACGTAATACGTTCCTCTCTCCAGTGGACTTTGGTTCCGATGTGATTTTATCGTCAATTTACTTTACCTGTTTCAGGGAAATTGAGATTCCCCGAATCCATTTGTTTTTCTTCAAGCACGTTTGATGAAGAAAGATGTGAAATAGTTGATATTTGCTGCTTTTAAAATTTAGTTGAATTTTGGACTTGCGAAAGCTAAAATATCCCATCTAAGTTATTCAGAGTCCTACTATGGTCTTTTGTAATGCATGTTACCACCTCTGTGAGAAAATGGATCCATATTGTCTATAAATGAACCAGAGTAATCAATCACCTACATTATAGGTAACCACTTGTTTCCATTTTTCTGCCGCTGATGTGATACGAACAGCTTTGACTGTTGGGAATACAAAAACATTTTTGTTTCTGTATTTTACTAAAGGATAATGAAATCTTTTTGCTCCACAGATTGGGGGAAGGGAGGAAGTGATGAAGGGTCAGACATAATCAGATAGTTTCCTAAGCAGGAAGCTGGAGTGGGAATAAACAGAAAGTGGAAGGCAAACAGCCACTTTCACTCATTAGGGTAAAAAGGTAAAGTAAGGCCTGTTCAATAAGGAGAGCTTATTGGGTAACAGAAGCATGGAACAAATTAGGTGATGTTTCATCTGAGGTTTGTTTTTTGGTCTTTCTGAGATTTTCTCCAGGTGTGAACTTATACGAGATATTTACTTCGATGCCGACAAACCATTTGTTTGTTCTTTCAGCTGTATAGACTTCCTAGTGATTTTCATGTTATTGGTAGTTAAAATAAGATGAGTTTAAGATCAGCTAAATGTGTAGATAGTTTGTGAATTGAATAAGAAAAAGCATTTTTGATCAATGTGTAGAAATCAAGTTCAAGATAATGCTGTACTATCATCAATAAATAATACTAAGAAAATATAACCAATTCACCTTGAAAATAATGATGCATTTCAGCAAGCTTCTGTAGGATACAAAAGAGTAGCATATATTAAAAAAAAGCAGTGAATTACACACAGTGCTATTAAAATGCAATTGTTACAAACAGAGGTTTTATAGAGGATAATCATCCACTCTCTGTAGGGGGGAGAAGAGTTCAATAGTATTCATGACATAATGCACCTGAGTAATCAAGTTTCTTGTTCTTTTCTACGTAGAATAACTTCCGTTTGAACACAATACACAATTTGGAATAGCCACAAATGATAACTCAACAAATAAATTGCTGTGCATTTTCTATAGAGTAGAATCAGCCCGGAAAATTGAAAGGAAACACAGCTTTTCTTTTTTTTTTCTTTTTTTTTTTTTCCCTGGGTGGCTTTCCTTCACCAAAAACTCATTGGTTTGTGCTCTTCCTGGAGCTTCTAAGCTATTAAAGAACGTGGTGGTGTTTCAGATGCTTTTTTTTAATTGTTATTAAGTGTGGGCATTTCAAGGTTACATGCATGACAGGTCATAAAACCAAATGCATGTTGCACACTCTGCACATGGGACTTCCTGCAACATGAAGGCATCAAGAGAATCTTAGAAGTGAATTCTCAGAAACTGAGGAAAGCACTTTCTGTGCCACGTAGTTTTTGAGTAACATTGTCAACTCTTAATCCAATTAGGTATTCTCAGGATGCAGTTTTTAAAAATGATATAACCTTTTAGATATGAACCTTTTAGTTTTTTAATCTATCATGTAAAGCCAAGAAGAACCAAGTAAATATTGAAGATACAGGGTTGGATTTAGTTCAGATCCAAGCTCTGGTATATTCTGTTGCTTGCCCCAATGGATTTTTTCAGATCATTTCTCTCTACCTTCGATTCTCTCTTTGTGAAATATAGTTGCTGTTATTCATATTCTGTGAGGATCTGTCAAGATGTTTTATTCATTAATGCTTAGAAATTCATAGGGTATACTCTGAAGCATTTATTAATATGGTGTATATGGGCGTATAAATGAACAGTCCTACTATTGACACTGATTAGTATTGTTTGTATCACTATTTAGGTTTTTTTGTCTTTGGAAGATTATGAAAGCAACTTTTTCTGTAGTAAATATATATTTTCTTTAATCTTTAAAAAGTTTGATGTGCTTCATGTTCACCACCATCAAACTGTGCTGTAAATAACTGTACTGCTATATTATAAACCTCTTTCATTTGTGTTTCCTTTATATTAGTTATTACTTCCACATTTTTTTTGGGGGGGGGGAGGGGAGGGTTGTGGGCTTTTTTCTTCCTAAACAGGGCAGAAAAAAATGAAAACCAATTTTTGTTTTGTTGTAATGTATGTTTTGTTGGTTTGCCTGCATTACAGCTACCATGCTGTGTCAGATTTTTTTTTTCTGAGAAGTTCAGGAATAGAGTTCAAGATAACAGTAGTAGGGTATCTATTAACATCATTGCTGTAAAGCTTAGGGTAGAATTTCACTCACGTCAGTATTTTCAGAAGATGCATACAAAGTGTATTAGATGCACAGGACACAAACTGTGGTTTTTTTATAATGGAAGCTCTACCAAAAACTTACATGGTAAATACTATGAACGTCCCATTAATGAACAGTGTATTGAGGAAGTCCATTGAAGGACATTATACCACACTGAAAAGAAAATTTAACTTCCTCCATATGTGGAACATGAAAAAATTCTACCTACATCTTCTTTCAATGTAAAACTGAATGGAGTATTATCCATTTTTGTTTCCTCAACTGAAAAGATAGCAGAAAAATTCTTCTTTTATATATTATTATTTGTAGTGGATGCAAAAGACTATAGTATGAAGGTGGAAGAATGATGTTTTAGTTGTCTTGTGATTTACAAATTTTTTAAAAGAAGAATATTTTTGCCTTTTTTCTCTCTTCCCATTTTTACTTGTCTTTCCCCTGGTTGACTCTGAAAAAGACTGTTTCCAGCATTTCAGCTTCTGAGCTGAGAAATGAGTTTGTGTAATGAGTGAGCACATGATTTTGAACAGAGAACTGAGCAGAACCAAAAGCACCATCAGGAAAAATGGTTCATAGTGACCAAAGGAACGTCATACATCCCACCATGCTTTGGGGCTGTTCTGAACAGAAGTAGTACTGGGTGTCCTAGAATGTGTTATCTGCAATGACCGTATGCAGAAAATGAAGCCGTAGGAAATTTATAGGCTTTATAAGAAGCATTCACAGAATTGCAATTGAACCACATCCTTGAAGCAAATTTGTACAAAATCCTTGATTAAATTACTGAAATTTGCAGCACTGAGTGCGTATAATGTTTTTCAATCTTTTCAGTATAAGAATGAGAAAACTCAAGTATCAGTTTTTATTAGGGACTTGAGGAGTTCATTTCAGGTGAAACTGATGTATGTGGTTGTTTTTTTTTCCCTGCAAGCTACTTTTTCTTTTTCTGAAATGCTGTTTTAAAATGTCTCCAAATCCTGTGATCACAAAGGTTTGTTTTGTCATTCATATCATTGCTCTAAAATGCATTCAAGAAAAGTAGAAAGAAAAGTGGTAAATTATTTGTTTGGCTTTTTTTCAGCATCATTTTCACAGATGTTTCCCCTCTTTTCTTCTTTTCCTTTTTCCTGATCAACTTTAGCAAAACAAAAGGGAAATAATGAACTCACAGAGATGAATTATAAATGACTGACATGCTGTTGACTTCATGATTTATGTGTATGCAAAAGAAATCAAGATTTTTCACTAGCACCCAGTCCTCCCTGTGCTTCTTTTTCCTGATGTTTGCCCATCCTCTTTCTTTGCTCTTCATAAGAAAAATGGGGCTGGGAGGTGGGGTTACAGGTTAGCCTGTGATTATTCTTCTCCCCCCCCCCTTTTTTTTTTAGGTTGTTGTTGCAGGCTGTGTGAATGCTATCCTTTTCAACTCTATGTTTCTAACCTCTTTAATAAGCCTAAACAGATTTTTGCATCAGTTACATTGATAAAAATCTGTAACAATACCTTGCTTGTCCTTGGTGCTTGTCTAGATGTCTATCTGGTACTTGAAATGCAGAAAATCTTTTACCTTTTAATTTTAAGGTCTGATCACTGATTGCTCAGGAGAAAATCACTTGTTGACTCCTGCAGGCAAGTTTGCTAGATCCCAAATTCAGTTTGCTTAGTGTCTGCGTAGTGAAGTGTCAGATCTGTTGCTGTTTATTGAGCTAAATGGTGTTACCAAAAAAAAAAAAAAGGTAAGAAAAAATAGCAGCAAAACAAAAGAAAAATAACATCATTGACTTTTAAGTGGCTACAAATTTAGTAACAAAATAAATGCACAAATTCAGAGAAAAAAAATTCATAACGTCAAAAATACTCAGTAGTTTACTGAAATGCATTTCCTGAAGAAGGTGGGACTATAAGAAAGTGATCTGAGATCAGAAGCATTTTCTATCAGTTTGTCCCATTCCCCACCTTAATTTTGTTTTCCTCTGAGCTCCAAAGTGCCTGTGCAAAGACAAAAAGCATATCTGCTTCCTTGAGAGGATTCTGCTTCAAGCAATGCCATAACCCACCCAGGCTCTCAAAGTGACATGCAAGACTTTCCCTACCCTTCTCCCTCCTCTATGAACTATTTCACAATGGAAGAGAAGTGTTAGGCTCCTTCAAGTGATCTCTGCTCAGCCAAACTAATTCCATTATCCGTTAGTCATGTTTACATCAGGCTAACAGCTAATAACTCATGTGGAACTCTGTAACTACCTTTAATCTTGTTCTTCATCCAAGCCAGTACTCCATGAGCCCGTCTTTCTCTGATTATTAATGGTGATGGGTAAGTGTCCTGTCAGGCTTCTGCTCATGGAATCAGAAAGAAGCACAAGGTCAGCCCTTTCAGACCAGCTCTCTGGAGTGACATATGACAATCGCAGGTACCTGTCCTCCTAAGGGAAAGAGCTGGCTATTTCATATGGTTTCTCAAAATAATAATGTAGAGCTTGTTCTCACACAACCCATTACATAGTCGAATTTTCACTTCTGAAAAAGTTGGAGATAGAGGTAGAGAGAATTGTGACTGATGAAAAGTCTGCTGTCAGCTCGGTGGCAGGCTGTTTATATCCAAGTGAGTCTTTTTTGTAGTAAAATGATCTTACAGAAGATTTCTGAATCCCAGTAGGCACACAGATGCCAAAGGATGCTCTCAGAATGAAATAAAGCATGGATGACACATTGTGAAAAAATTACTTTTTAATACTTTTCTGACTGACTTAAATGATTCAGAGTACCAGCAGTATTACAGAGCAATACTTATTTTATATTAAATTGGTAAAATGTTTATGTATGAGTACTTGAAGGGATGAATAGGTACTATAATTCTCATGCATGTTTATGTAGACAGCAAAAAATTATTAGTCTCAATACAGTAATGTCAAATCACAGCTTTAACTTTAGACAATATTGGATAAGAGAGACTGAAGTAGGAGGAAGAACTTATTTAAGCAGTTTCTATTCAACCAGGTAAATCCACTCTATTGTTACAATTAGAATGAGTGGATTGTAAGCAACTGCAGGGTAAGTGATCATGCTTTTCATCCTAGACAGTTCTCAAGAAGCCTGTCATTCTCTACTGAATAAAGATGATGTGCAGGTATCCTACCAAGCTTAAGTCTGTGGAATCTGAATGAAGCCAAGAGCGGACCTTGCTAAGGAATCTGTAAATTATGCAGCCCTGAAATGCTGAACCTACTTATAGGGATGTTAGTACTTCTGTGATTTATTTATTTTTTTGTTTAAAAAAACCAAACTACGAAAAAGCCCTCCGCCACAATTATTTGGTCAAGTAAGTCTGTCACGAGCAAAAAATAAAGTTTAGGGTCAAAATCATCCCTATACTATGTGCATGTACTGTGTTCTGCAACAGTCTCTTTTATCCATTCTAATATAAAATCCTTAAGTCTGAAATAGGCAACCAGATCCTTATCTTAAACTATATCATACCTGCAAACAAATAATGGTTAATTGACTAAAAAGGAAAATTAAGGAGTATAATGGGATCTGTGAACTTGTGGATTGTCTCTTGATGTAAGTGGAAAGCAATCTGCTATCTTGGTTCCTGTTAAAACTTGACTGCATCACGGTAGTGTAATGAACAATTACAAAATTATATGAATAGACATAATGGACTTTAAAATATTTTCAGTCATTTGAGTTATCATTTAAATACAAAATCTCTTTTCTTCCCTTTTTCTTTTAAAAGCATTAGTAGTTTTCTTCACAAGAATCTAGTTAATTTTAAAATTGATAGCTGGTAAATAAAATTTGGGGCCAAATTCAGAATGTATTTGACATTATAAATAGCCAAAATAATTTTGTACAACTCTACAAGTACTTGAACTAAATAGTTTTGGTATATGAAGTTGGCAATTTATTCATTATTCTTCAAAGTTGTTGGTTAGTAACTGTGGGACTGTAGCGGTATTATTAAAGCGCCTAAAGTTTTGTGAATGGCTACAGCATTGATTAAAATATAGAATAGGAATATAGAACCAGATTCTGCTCTCCACTAAGGCTGTGTTAACTAACATGACTGATTTTCCTTGCATCACGAAACCGACATTGGAAATTGACACTTTTAATCTCTTTATAATTTTTAATATTGTAATCACTTCTTACCTTAGTGGATAAAGAATGTTACTCCTAATTCGGACAATGGAAAAAAATAAAGTATATGGGTAAAATATTTATTTTTCAAAAAAAAAGGTCAAATGCAATAAAGATTAAATTCTTTTAATTGTTTTTCACTGTTTTTTGGTATGGAATGAAGTGTAATCTGTTTAACTCAATTATCTATATTGTTTCCCTTTCTTAAATCAGATGCACCAGGTTTTGGGTGGCAGTGATTCTGTAAGACAGAAATCTTAAGTGACTTAGCGGTCTTTGACTCAAAGTAAGGACTTTTCTGTTACAGTATGTAACTGGAAAAGATGAGAGGAGAGTACAAGTAACAAAAGTGGATGAAGAAAGCAAAGCCAAGTTTATGGTCCCCGTGAAAGTTGGTTTACTAGCCTCGGTAGCTAGAGCAGGTGCAAACATACAGGTCTGCCAAGAAACTGTGTTGACAGCATGATGGCAATGCATGCAAATAAGTGTTTCATGTCACAACTCAGCATTTGGTACGTGAAAATTATGCTGATTTTATAAAATTAAACTGTCATTTTATGGAGAGAAATATTTAGAGCTGCTGTGCTCAATCATATGAACATAAGTACAGCCTGACTTCAAAATCTTTCCCTCCAAGTCCGTGCTCTTCCTGATGAATTCTAGGAATTCTGTAGACTCCTTTGCATAACTCTTTCTGCTGCTGAGTCTTTTGTACATGAAGCTGCTGAATTTCTGGAGTCTCCAACTTGTAAGGCTATTGCCCATTACAGGGAAATAGATTTTACCTCTCTGCTAATATGACATGTTAAACCACCTTCTCAACAGAGGAGACAAGAATTCTGGCTTGTGTTCTCTATTGACAATTGCTTTTATAGTTTTCTACATTTGCTTTGTTGGATGGCATCTTGTAATCTTCTCTCTTCCTCTTTTGCTTTTACCTCCCACAACTGATAACTCCAACTGAACTGTACTCCATTTCATTTATAATAGCAGTGACTCCAGGATACAGGGCTGCTGATGTACTTGGTTTTATTTCAATTTTTTTGCTGGTGTTTTTGTTCATAACGGTTCGCAGAGTTTCTGCTATTAAAAGAGAATGGAAAAAAATTTTTTTTTGTGGGTTTTTATTTTTAGGGATAAAGCACAATTTACAAAGAAAAGATGAAATTTCAAAATACTATGTGAAATGAAAATGTGATTTTTTTTAAGTTTTTTGAGGTCAATAGACATATTTTTTTCAATGTTGACTATTTTAATTTCAATTTTTTTTCTTTTAAAAGGTATTTTATGTCTAAACAACATCTATTTTGAAAAACTGAAAGGGAACAGCATTTTTAAAAATACTTTCTCATTTTGTTTCTAAAATACTTTTTTTTCAGTTTTGTGTTCTTTAACTTAGTTTAAGGAATGATACTATTTCTGATAGGAAGCTTTTCATGTAAATTGTCAGTCATATTTACTTTTCAACAAACAACTGAAGGACAGTTCAGATCTAGAAGGCCAAAAAGAGAGAGCTTTCCACCTTAAGAAGTTTCCTACTTCATATAATCTTAGTATATTTTACATTAAATCTAATTTATTATTTTTGCTAGTGTATGCATGCCTCTTTTCTTTCTTTGCCTCCATTTTCTACAAACTAAAAAGGAAGAACTTTTTTAAGTTACATTTGAGGATTTTCCTATGAAGACCTATCAGATTAACTCTTCCAGTGAGTCCCAGAATCCCGCAGTACAGACGTAGCCTCTCCACCCTACACTATCAATAAGATGCAGCGTTGTGTGGAAGGTACACTCCACTCTGACTCCCCCCAAAATCCTGATGCTAGTGATTAAATTTTACATGCAAGAGGACTTCCATTGGGTTAACTGAGAGTCCACCGCAGTCATTAGCCTTAAGCTTCTCTGCTGTGACCAGAAATCAAAGCAGTAATTCTACCGCTAAAATCTCCCTTGGAATAACAGTTTTCTGTAATCCAGGCTGACACCACCATAGCTGCTGATGGGCTGTTTCCAGGGCTGAGATTTTTTATGGGTAAAAATTTTCTGACTCCAGAAGACACACCAGCTTGTTACAGCTCTTGGGCTTTCTGGCCAGCTCGTGTTTGCAGAAACAGTAGACGTGCACCTCCTGGCATGCAACAGCAGCAACCTAACACATCCATATGGCTAACAAAAGTAATATTCTCTGCTGCCTCACCACTGAATGGTACATCACCACTTGAGTGTTAAAAGACAAATTTCATCTCATTCTTGTACAATGAAGGAAATATACCATGCTTTCCTTTAAAAGTGGTAGACTTTTTATTTTATTTCTCATTGCAGTATTATATCAACCTTACTAAAGCATTATCAGAAGAAAAGAGAAAATATCACAGAAGAGTATATGAAAAGATTGGCCATTTAAAATTGTTACTTTTCTTTTCTACTTCTGTCATGTTTTCTTCTGAAATTTCTCATCTTCTTTAAATCTCAGTAAGCTTCCAATTTTACTTTTCACAGCTTTAAATTGCTCTGCCTTCTTAGTTTTGCTGTACTTTTTGAGTACCGCAGTAAGAAATTGATAAGCAAGGACTATTTCTTCCATTGATAACTTATTTTGCAAGAATGCAAAATGTATATTAGCATCATGTTATTCCTCCTGCACTGCCCTCTGTAACCTCAAGAAGCTTCTGCACCACATTAGGATTCATTTTATTTCTTTCCTGTGTCAAAATTAAGTCTATAGTTCTAGTTTTGACAAGAGAAAATTTAAAAATGAGGCATGGAATGTGAAAGTGCTACAGCAAGTGCTTTAAATTTCAAAATAAAAGTTACCGGGACACAGTCAAAATAATAAGAAGTATATGTGAGTTTTGAATGGGGGAATTATACTCTTTGGGATAATCCATTATTTTCTTTTTTTTTTTTTGAGTGGAAGAATACACTTCATTTTCTTGTTTCCATATCTGGGCAATTGACCATTGCACTTTGTGGATAGTGGAAGATGTAGTAAGTGGCTACTTTGTTTTTTTTTCCACTGGAGAACACCAAGTCTATTTTTGAGAGTCTTTTTTTGGAGTGTATATGGTATAGGAAGGGAAACTTACACCTTAAAAAATTCTGAAGAAGTCATATCATTGGTGGTGTCCTTCAGAAATGCTTACTCTTTATATAAATTTGGAATGGAAAGGATTTTTACACTGTGTTGGGAAGGTTAACTTATGTTAGTCAGCAGTCAATACATTTAGTGGGGGGTTTTTGACAATTTACCACTCTTAGGAAAGCCTGTAAGGAATGCACTTTCATTTTTCTTTTGAGGCATATACACAAATATTTATGTATATATATATGTGTGTGTGTGTTAGTATTTATGTATAAATATACACATAGAAACAACACAAAATAGAGGAGAATTTGTCGTCCTGACATTTCTGGCCTAAAGACCAAAGCAAATGTACTTCTTATGAAATCTTTGTCCCACTTAATGAGGAGATTGTATCATATGGATAACTGAGAATTATTTGATTTTTGAAATAAGTTGAAGAAAATTAGAGACCTGAGGATTTTGCCTTGATTTCCTAGGAATGAAAAAATATGTATATATATAAAAAATCAAGTTGGTAGGAAACTTTGTAATTCTTAGCTTTGGCTTTGCTCTGAGAAAAATAAACATTTTCTTTTTTTTTTCTTTTTTTTTTTTTTCCCCTTTGGGAGATGGACTGCTTAATCTTTGCAGAACTAAAGGGATATCTGGGAGGTGAAACTTTTCTACCGCCCTTAAGCTGAAAGGGACATCAACTCTGAAAGTCAATAAAAAATGTCTTAGTTTTGCTCCAACTGCTTGAAAAGTCTCTAGTGTTCTTCAGAATCAGATTGGTCACAGTTTGGTCTCTGTTTCAAAGACCCCTTCAGAGAGCAAGCATGTCAATTAAAGCATCATTGAAGATGCTGTAAATTTTTCCGGTACTTGCACGAGTAAACGAACCCTGAGTTTTAACATGGCTTATAGTCCAGCCTCCTATACAAACTGATCATGAAAAGACACCCTATGTTAATATGTATCTAAAAACTTGTCCTGATTTTCCAAACTACTCTGCACATGCAACATCTGACTGAGAGCATCTTTGAGAAGCAGACCTCTAATTCAGGTGGCTACTTATGTCTTGTGTTAGCTGTTGCATTTTAATAAAAAAGACAGCCCCATTTCCTCTCTCTTCCCTTTGCCCTCCTCTAAATACAACTTCTAAAATTTGCTACAGCAGATAAGAGAGGGAGATAGGGAAGGCAATTAATAAGTGAGCAGTAAAGGGGTGGTTGATCAATATGTTGACAAGCTGGAACACTGGTGCTGTATTTTGTTCCCAATTTATGTAACTTGAGCCAGTTAGACAACGGGGATGCTTCACAGTTGCTGGCACTCATCTGTGCATTTATGGGGCAATTAGCAATTCCCTGCACCTTGTCTGCAGGTTCACTTACATAATTGTGATGTGGTTATTTCTCAGTAATAGTAAAATACGAAAGTCTCTGTAATCTGGCTGAAAGCTCTTATTTGCATAGCTATTATTCAGGTTGTTTCTGAACAAGGGACAGGTAGGTAAGTCTTTTTCATTGATTAGCTGAGAGCCATTTTAGCCACCTCATTAAGAAAAAATCACAATAATTATTTCTGCTCTGATTGTCTGCTGCTCACAGGAGCTACTGCCCAGCCAGGCTACCAACTATTGCCCCAGATGCTAACTAGTTAAATATTTAATTATCATTAGTGATGCTTGAATAGAATGATTATGGCTAACGCAGGTAACAAAGTAGAGCCTCTTTTACTGAACTGGAAAGGGCCTTCAGAAGGCATCATACTTTCTGTATTTGGAGGGTATGCATCCTCTATGAATTGCTTATTCTGTGCTAATAATAAACCTGAATCTTGAAACCTATTTTTTTCTTTTTGTTTCCTTCGGTGACAGTAGATTTGTTTCTGAGCTTTCCATCATTACCCAAACAAGTATAGCAGAAACATCATGATAAATCCTCATATGCAAACATATGAGATTTCAGCCATTCTAAGGTGGAAAATGGGACTTTCCAAACATATAGCAAAACAGAGGAAAAATACAGGGATAACCCCCTTCCCCAGTCTTATCAAAATATAGTTAGGGCTTTCAAGTGGGTGACCTTAGCCGCAGTCCAGGTTTGAACTGCTCACAGAGATTTTGTTTCACACATGTCAAGTGAGAGGTGTATCTGTTGGGCTCCTGTCTGGTTTCTCTCTTGCTTTTGCCCTCACTAGAAATTCCTTTCTGTCTCTATGTCTGAATGAAGCTAGCAAGTAAATAGGTGGAAACACATCTGACAGTTTAGCAGATGCTGAGGTGTACAGAGTTGCAAGTGGTGAATAAATGAAAAATTCTTGTTGATCACATGAGTTTGTTGCATTACATTTTGTCTGCAAAACCAAAGGAGTAGTAAAGCCAATAATGGTCGACATAATCTCAAAAGTAAAACTTTATTCAATTTCTAAGTTGCAAGGTTTGGGGTTTAATGCTCCTTAATGCCATGAACCATATAAAAATGTGTATGTATCAAAGGGGTAAAAACAAAGAATTGTTTTAGTTCTTTTTGAAATGGAAAATAAGACTCTTCCTGGGGGTAAAACCCTCCCAGGAATTTCAAAAGCTCTAACATCAGAGAAAATTTTAGCTAAAGTGAGGCAAAGTCATTAAAGCAGTTCAGCTGAAATTTCTCTAAGCAATAAGATTTTACTGTCTTTCATATCATCAGTTGCTTTTAACATCTCACTAACACCTAGCAAAGCAAATACTTGATTTTATGGTGAATTAATTGTTCACTTTATGTTTGTGAATAATCTGTCTTAAAATGATAAGAAATAATTTTACTGCTTCTGTTAGAGAAAGGTAAGAAGCTGAGTACATTTTTAAAGAATATTAGAGATAGAAATGAATTAATTTACAGATATATTTTGTAAAGCTCACTGTGCAAACCGAGCTTTCTTTACTTACATATGAAGATTACCCAGATTACAATTGTGTAACCAAACAAAGCTTGATTATTATGTTTATAATGTTAAGTATTGCCCCAAAACATTAATATTTAGAGCTTTATATGGAAAAAAATATTTTTTCATATAAATATTTTAGGTATCATAGGTGAGCTAATCTTTTTGTTCACTAGATTAAAATGTTATCTTCCAAATAAAATTTATGTGGTGCATTTAATATCTATTAAGTTTGTGCATGTTTTTTGCTATTAATTTGTAAGTTTTTAGAGTACAGAGTGTATCTTGTTCCTTGAAAGCATTCTCAGGATTTCACCAGGCATTTGAAGTCTATAGTGGCTCTGAAAAATCAAACTACTATTATTTAGAAGCATAGAACATACACCTATATTTTGAGCTCCCATGTTAACTAATGCAATTACTAGTAATAACAAATGAAGGCTAATGCATTTATAAAGAAGAAATTGGGAAATTAATTGAAAAGTGAACTATAAACATCTCTAAAATTTCTTGGGGCTTTCAAAGACTCCTTTCCTAGGAGGAGGAGCAGAGAGTTTGAGAAATGATAGAGTTTATTTTGGCTCACCTACTGGCTTGGTGTAAACAACAAAAGCTACCTTCATGAAGAAACTTGGTCATAGTGCTTGTGGGTGAAGCTTTGAAACTCCAGAAAACCAGGAAGTCCCTGCTGCTAATGAAGAGAGAAAGGAAGATTTACCTTCAGTGGAGGAGGACCAGACTGGGAGCACTTTAACAATCTGTACATACAGGTCCACGGGGCCTGATGGGTTGCATCTACGAATGCTGTGGGAGCTGGCTGATGTCATTGCAAGGCCACTTTCAGTTATCTTTGAAATGTCATGACAATCAGGAGAGGTTCCCAAGGGCTGGAAGACAGCAAATGTCATCCATGTCTTCAAGAAGGGCAAGAAGGAAGATCTGGGGAACTACAGGCCAGTCAGCCTCACCTAAGTCCCTGGGAAGTAATGGAGCCCTGGAACCTAGAAACCATTTCCAAACACACGAAGGACAAGAAAGTGGCTGAGACTAGTCAGTATGGCTTTACAAAGGAGAAATCATGCTTAACCAACCTGGTAGCCTTCTATAATAAGGTGATTAGTTTGGTGGATGAGAAGAGAGTAGTAGATGTTGTTTATCTTGACTTTAAAATGTCTTTTCACACTGTCGGGCAAACATCTTCATAGAGAAGCTGATGAAGTACTGATTAGATAAGCAGGCAGTGAGGTGGATCAAAAACTTGCAGAATTGCCAGACCACTGGAATAGATTGCCCAGAGAGGTTGTGGAGCCTCCGTCTGTGGAGAAATTCAAAACCTGACTGGACGTGGTCCTGGGCAATCTGCTGTTGCTGCCCCTGATTGAGCTGGGGGGTTGGACTAGATGGACTCAAGAAGTCCCCTCCAACCTCAACCGTTCTGTGATTCTGTGATGAGCAGAACCACACAGTAGGTCACACTTGACCACATGTCAGAAATTACACTGGGGGAAATATATGTTTATTTCCACTAAAGCAATAGATCCCTCTGTGGCTTTTCAGTGCAGCGTATTAGCCTTCCTTCTAGCCTAGTCTTTGGACCAGTACTCCATTTCTACCTAGACAAAATGCCTGTATCTCTTTGGGCTGTGTCCTCTAGTAAGGTTAATTCACTCATTTTAGGGAAGTATTTGATTTAGGTTGCTCCAGACTAAATGTGTCAATCTTTCTACCTTGAAGCCTGAAGGTATTTTTTTGGTACAATAGGACTGTGCCCTTAGCAATTACAATATATCTGCAATATATATATTGGCTGCAATCTATAATACTGCAGGTATGACATTATCCTCTCTCTATAATGCTCTTCTTTGTGAGTTCAAGCTGAGGTGCAATTTCATCAGGGACTATTTCAGCACTTTGTTTCACTGAGCTTAACCTTAAAAAGGCATTATTGATTTCCTGTCTAAACCACAGTTTTGCAAACTGCAGTAACTAGACAAATTTATGCTTATTATAAAAAAGAAAAGAAATATATGCAATAAAGAAGCTGCTCATTACATGTCTTCAACTAAGTTATATAAATCATAAACCACCTATCCACTATACAGTTGCATTTTTACTGTAGCATGGAGGCAGATCAGACAAAAATAAGGGAAAAAGTTTGCTTAAATTGCAAACACAGAAGAAAAACAAACCACTGCCTTTTAAGAAGACTGAGGATATTGGGTGTAACTGTTTTTGAAAATAAGTGCTTTACTTTAATTAATACTGATTTATCTGACAATTAAAATAATTCAAAATAGGTGTTAGTAAAACATAATAAGATTATATGGTTTCTATTCAAAGTTAAATCACTGCTAAATGAAAATGGCTTATGACTCTATCCTATGAGGGCAAACTGAAAGAGTTGAGGTTGTTCAGCCTGCAGAGGAGAAGGCTCCAGGGAGACCTTATAGCAGCCTTCCAGGATCTGGAGGGGGCCTACAAGAAAGCTGGAGAGGGACTTTTTACAAGAGCACGTGGTGACAGGGCAAGGGGTAATGGCTTCAAACTGGAAGAGGGTAGATTTAGGTTAGATATTAGGAAGACATTTTTCGCTCTGAGGGTGGTGAGGCACTGGTCCAGGGAAGCTGTGAAAGCCCCACCCCTGGAAATATTCAAGGCCAGGTTGGATGGGATTTTGAGCAACCAGGTCTAGTGGGAGGTGTCTTTGCCCATGGCAGGGGGGGTTGGAACGAGATGATGTTTAAGATCCCTTCCAAACTAAACCATTCTATGAGTCTATGATTTTTTTTTTTCCAAATTTTTTTTTGAGTTGTAAATAAGATTTCAAAGAAAGATGAGATTTTGCCTTTCACATTGAAAGATGTCTATTTCCTGTATTTTTTGTAATGTTGAGAGATGGGGCATGTATGTATGAACAACAAAAAAGAGACAAAGGAATACATGCCTTTAATTTATTAAATTAAAACAGATATTTGTGTGACTGAAATTATGATAATATATTCACACGAGTTAGTAGAGGCCCACTTATGTAATATATGGGGAAAAAAGGGGTCACTGAGAGGAAGCCTCCAATACCTTATATTGCTGGGTGTGAGTGTTATACAGGTGACAAGACCTATCTCTCTTCTAATATATTATTTTCTTGTCCTTTTAATTTAAAATTTGAAGGGTAGGAAAGAATCTGAAAGGAAAATTATTTTCACAAATAAGATTTGCATTTATTTCTCTGGACAAGACAGATAAGGGTGCAGTAGTAAGTGCCACTGACATGAGCCCTCTATTTTCCCCTACACCACCTCATCTATTGTCTGCATTGGGCCTTAATTGCTGAAATTCACAGCAAGCATCTGTTATAAAATTACTCAGTTCATTAGACTCGAATTTGAGAAATGAACAGTTGCAAACGAGAGACATAAGGACTTATAAAGATGAAAGTCAGTCAGGAATATTGCTTTATCTTTTCTAGAGACTGTACACAAAATGCTTCAAGGTTTCTTTTAATATTTCTGAGTTTAATTGCTGACTTAGGTTGGGAACACTTCCACATTGATGGGAGAGTGGAAGGTTTTACTTGAGTGAAAGGTTTCTTGAGGAAAGACTAGCTATTCACAGACAGCTGTGATATTTGGTTAGTCTTCATGAAACACATCTGGCTCTGAACAACAAAAAACAAATGATTACTTTTGCTGAAGTTATCTGTAGATGGCTGTACTCTAGTTAGAATAGGTGTTGTCAGTCTAACTCGAGCCTGCCTCAATCGCTGTGATGACCTTAAATTGCCATGCTGTAATGGTGGGCAACACAAAGAAAACCATTTTAAAGAATAGAAATAGAAGCCCTAGAGTTACTATTTCTGATGTTTTAAAACTCATGAAGGTGGTTTGGGTTTTTTTTAGTTCATCAATGATAAGAAAAAAGTCATAGGCTCATTAAAACTGCTAGTGCTAACACGGTAAGTAGGGTGAAAACAAGTCAAAACAAGTTGTGAAAAGAGATAAATTACTAAGCATAAGAGTTATTTATTATTGAGCATTGGAGCAAGCCTAGTGTAAACTAGGTGATTCCAGAATATTGGGAGACCTGAGCTGAATGTTCTCACAGTTAAGAAAATTGATGGGTTGTCTCTTGGTCCTGTTGTCTCTGGGACTACCTGTTAATATTCAAGAGATTAATGGCTTAACACTTGGGCAAAACTGCTGTCTGTCATTTTTCCCTGAGGATGGCACCATCCTCTGAAATTACATAATTCAGTACTGTTAGCACAAATCTATTAACCTTTCAGAAGACTGAAAATGTAAGAGTTGGGCTGAAAGTAGAAGTCAAGCTATAGTTTTCCATAATCTATTATGGAAAGGAATATTAAGGAATACATGGTTCTTAAAAATACGGTGAGGGAGATAGAGACATTTAAATAATTTAAATCTATTTTATCCAAATCATGATAATTGGCAATAGGAGACCCATATTTTCAATTTTAAGTGTCTAAGGTTATACACCTAGTTTGTATTAAGCAATAATTGTGCCATATATACACAATGCATAAACAAATGCCTGCAAGGACTCATTATAAAATATCTATCCTTGAGCTAGTTGTGTAATTTAGTATATTTATGTAGTCCTCCTAACACAAGAAAATATAATGGATTGTTTCAAATTTATTATAATCAGAGTCTGACCAATAGCAAAAAGTCTTTTAATAATGGGATCTTAACTAAAGGATGTTTGCAAACCAAAGTAATGGATAGGATTCTTGACAGGTTGGGAAGAAAAGAAAAACCCTAAGGAATAATAAAATGGTATGTTACAGAACACATTAAAACGTGCTCACATTCATTTCAGTATCCTGTGTTACCTACAAAATAATAAGTATATTTGAGTTATAGCCTGAGATTTGTCAATTCTTTTCTTACGTATATTGCTAATGTGTTGAAACGTTTTGATTTGTTTGTCTTTCTCTCCTTTTCCCCATCTCATGTATTCATTCAAAAAAACAGAGCAGGACAGTAGAATGAAGGAAGGTTTCCTGGTTGTCCATGCTTTGACATTGACAGATTCCTACCAGAAAGGAAAATGTTTGTAATTTATCAAAAATCGAGATCATTGACAAAGTAGGTATAGATTCACCGTAGTACTTTTCTGAGACAAGACCAACATAACATGATACAAGACAGAATAAAAATAAAATTGATGATGTTACTTCATCATCTGACCATCCTCCTAAAGTAAAAGAAACTTTGTTCTGTTCTGAGGCGTTTTGTTTCTTAATTTTAACTGATGATTAAACTGTAGAGCTGCATTATATATATACACACAGTAGTACTGGCCTGGATTTGAATCTCACTGAAATAAACATTGATTTTTAACCTGTAGTGAAAATTTCATTTTACCAGAGTTCACTTTCAAGAGTTCAATGAACTGTGGAGCCTTGTGCATTGACTGATGTATTTTCATTTTTGTAATGAAAGTTTCGGTCTTTTTTAAAAAAAAAAATTATCTCCCTGATATTCTTATGCATGTTTGTGAGGTAGACACGATAATTTCCCATGTAGAGGATGATGGCTTAGTGGTTCATATTTAAGTCATAAATGATGTCCTGTAAGTATTGCTAATGATGACAAAGCTGACACTATGTATAAGTAGTTGTATATAGAACCAGTTTATTGTTTGCACTCGCACAAAATATTTGTATATTGCTTTATCACATTTTCTATAATGCTCAGCATTGTACAGCTACACTTTTTTTGGAAGTAAGTATGCATCATTTGGTTTTGTTATGTTACCAAACTCTGCTAAGTAATCACTTTTTTCTATGCTAGAAAGCCAATTATTAAAGCATGTCTGTGGAGCTATAATACTTTTATTATTGTAGTGCTTAAAAATGCGAAACATAATTAGACTCCATTCCAATGTTAGGCACTTCATAAATATGTTTACTGGATATTGGTATAGTATATCACATGTTTTTTGTGCTGTAATATATCTTTGTGGCAAACTTCCTATGAATGTGCTACAAGGACAGTCGTACTCAAAGATCAGGGACATCGTTCTCATCTCATTTTGTTTTTATGCCAGTAAAAACTCAGTAGAGTATTCCAGATTCATATTAGTATCAGTCCTGATACCTATAGGCACAAATGACATTAGAATTGAACTCTTAACTCAGTATGGAAAATACGGCTCTGCAAATAACCATTGAATAGAGAGAGGGGGTGGCTTTGGCAGTCAAATCCAAAACTCATAGCCTTGAACAAACTCAAAGTTTTCTTGCCAAGTTGAATAATTAGTAACTTTATATCAAGCAAAATATTTGTCAAGAACTATTAAGATTTGAGGTTTTTTGTAACAGAATTTAAAATATGGAGAGCTAAGGTCACCTTATTGCAGGAGAAAGGCCATGATCTGCTTGTTGTCCAGTAGTTCAGATGATGTCATATATCTTCCAGAAATACCAAGATTTATCTTCCATTTGTGCATTGTCTCACCTCTGTGCCCGGCAAGATCATGGAGCAGGTCCTCCTGGAAACTCTGCTAAGGCACATGGAAAATAAGGAGGTGACTGGTGGCAGCCAGCATGGCTTCACTAAGGGCACATAGTGCCTGGCAAATTTGGTGGCTTTCTATGACAAGGTTACAACATTGATGGATAACGGGAGAGCAACAGATGTCATCTACCTGGACTTGTGAAGGCATTTAACACTGTCCCGCATGACATCCTGGTCTCTAAATGGGGAGACATGGATTTGATGGATGGACCACTCAGTGGATAAGGAACTAGCTGGACAGTCACACTCAAAGAATTGCAGTCAACAGGTCAATGTCCAAGTGGCAAGCAGTGATGAGTGGTGTTCCTTAGGGATCGGTACTGGGACCATTATTATTTAATGTCTTTGTGGGTGACATGGATGTTGGGATTGAGTGTACCCTCAGCAAGTTTGCCAAAGACACCAAGCTGTGTGGAGCAGTTGACACACTGGAGGGAAGGGATGCCATCCAGAGGGACCTGGACAGGCTTGAGAGGTGGGCCTGTGCGAACCTCATGAAGTTCAACAAGGCCAAGTGCAAGGTCCTGCACATGGGTCAGGGAAATCCCAAGCACAAATACAGGCTGGGTAGAGAATGGATCAAAAGCAGCCCTTCCAAGAAGGACTTAGGGGTGTTGGCTGATGAGAAGCCCAGCATGAGCCAGCAATGTGCGCTCGTAGCCCAGAAGGCCAACTGTGTCCTGGGCTGCACCAAAAGGAGCGTGGCCAGCAGGTTGAAGGAAGGGATTCTGCCCCTCTACTCTCCTCTGGTGAAACCCCACCTGGAATACTGTGTCCAGCTCTGGAGCCCCCAACATAAGAAGGACATGGACCTGTTGGAGCAGGTCCAGAAGTGGGCCATGAAGATGATCAGAGAGTTAGAGCATCTCTGCTATGAGGACAGGCTGAAAGAGTTGTGGTTGTTCAGCCTGGAGAAGAGAAGGCTCCCGGAAGACCTTATAGCAGCCTTCCAGTACTTAAAGGGGGCTTACAAGAAAGCTGGAGAGGGACTTTTTACAATGGCCTGTAGTGATAGGACGAGGGGTAATGGCTTCAAACTGGAAGAGAGTAGATTTAGATTAGCTCTCAGGAAGAAGTTTTTCACTCTGAGGCTGGTGAGGCACTGGTGCATGTTGCCCAGGGAAGTTGTGGAGGCCCCACCCCTGGAAGTGTTCAAGGCCAGGTTGGATGGGGCTTTGAGCAACCAGGTCTAGTGGGAGGTGTCCCTGCCTATGGTAGGGGAGTTGGAACTAGATTATGTTTAAGTTCACTTCCAACCTAAACCATTCTATGATTCTGTAATTTGCTTTTCTACCCGTATTTCTCACATTTTATCAGAGTGCTCTCATCACTAAGCTACAGAGTATTGGGGGTATTACATAGTGTATTGGGTTTCTGTTCCTCCTGTTCATCATCAACTTCATACAAACAACCACTGAAGTAAGGACTGAGATTCAGGTGTTCAACTTCAGGAGGCGTCAGTCTATATAGCTAGAGAGCCATTCTAGGTTTCTACAACTTATTGTGTCCCACACAAAGGGAGATGAGGGAGTAACTGTTTTAGATCGTGTTAAGACCCCACTAAATCAGATGGTTTCTTAGCAGGTAGAAACACTGATTTTTTTTCCACTCCATGAGAGTTACTTAGCATGAATTCCAGATGTTACACTTGCCAAATGGGCTTTGTGCCTGCAGAGGTGGGACTTGCTCAGTCACTCTGTTGAAACTCTTCTGACTTGTAGGATGGAGAGATGGAGAATTACTCCCCCTGGTACTCTGAGATTTCTTATCTGTTCACTTCTAATCTCCTTCCTAACCCCCATTTTGATGTTACCAAGTAGTTCCTACCCTGACAAAAAGGCAAGGTGGAAAAAATGTAGAAGAAAGGAAGGACTATTGTTGTTTCCAAGGTGTCTAGATAGGTTGTGAAGCTCAAGAAAGTCAAACTCACAAAGACATATGGACACTGAGAGTCTAATCAAATGGGAATTCTTTAACTAAATGCCTTTGACAGTATCAGCCTAACTGATTTGCCTAAGGTCAGCAAAAGAAAACATACCAAGGTGACAGATGAACTGAGGTTTTCAATATCATTTTACCATTCCTTTAATGGCAAGGTACATCATGTCAAATGCTTTAGCAGTTAATTTTAATAGATACTGAGAGCATAGACTTTTTTTCTGTTGTTGTGTTTTCTAATTTCAAGATATTGCAGAGAAGCAAGATTAGGTGGTCAACTATTACTGCATATCCACAGTTACAGACCTTAGCTGTCTTTTCATCTGACATGGATCAACCATTTTACAGTTCTACCAAGTTTTCTCATACCTCTCTACAGGTAGGAAGATGGTTGCTCTACATTAGCTGTTGTTTCACAGAAGCCAAAGCATTCTCTATGCTGATGGATTTATGACTAAGGTGGCTGCAGAAATGTTCCCACCATCAGTGCATAATGGATACTTTGTCAGTAAGCAATTTGCCTCCATTCACAGAGGTGCAATTATTAGCCTTGCTAGGCTGAAGACAGTTTTGAGTGCTTTGTGGAGCTTTAGTGTTTCTTACTTGTCTGCATGTGACAGTAGTGCAACTGCAGCCTGATCCAAGTAGATACTTCATACAGATCTGCTCTGGTTTTGGCTGGGATAGATTTAATTTTCTTCATAGTAGCCTGTATGGTGCTGTGTTTTGGATTTGTGATGGAAACACTGTTGATAACACAGGAATGTTTTAGTTATTGTGGAGCAGTCTTACACAGAGTCAAGGCCTTTTCTGCTCCTTACGCAGCCCCACCAGAGAGTAGGCTGGGTGTGCACAAGAAGTCGGGAAGGTACAGAGCTGGAACAGTTGACATCAACTGACCAAAGGGATATCGCCTACCATATAGCATCATGCTTAGCAATAAAACTGGAGGGGAAGAAGTAGGAGAGAGGGAACCTTTGGAGTTATGGCATTTGTCTTTCCAAGTAACCATTATGCATGATGGAGCCCTGCTTTTCTGGGGATGGCTGAACACCTGCCTGTGGATGGGAAGCAGTGAATGAACTTCTTACGTTGCTTTGCTTGCACATGCAGCTTTTGCTTTCCCTATTAGATTGTCTTTATCTGAACCCATGAGCTTTCTCACTTTTACCCTTCTGATCCTCTTCCCCATGCCACTGCAGGGGGTGTGAGCAAGCAACTGGGTGGGGCTGAGCTGCCTGTTGGGATTAAACCATGACAAGATCAAAGATCATTTAGAGTTTCCCTTCAATGACTTCTCTAAACCAGACCTTATGTGCATATTAGTGACTGCAGAGCATGTATGGCTGTCCTCGTGAGAAGGGATAACCTTTGCCAAGCTTGGTGAGGTGATTTGTGTCTGCAGTGCCATCCTCCCTTTGATTAAGGGTTATTGCAGCAGTAATGGCATGCATTGGTTTTGCTATTCTGAAAACATTCCTTTGCTCAGGCTGTTAAGATTAATGGCAGTATAATCCAGGTCAGTATCAAAATTCTTGCAGGAGCACCATTTATACTGTATTTTGTTATTCTTAATAAATAATCTTAGTAGTGATATTTAATTCATCATTTGCATTTCATGAGTTTCTAAGCCTGCAGTTTTGGGGACAGTAAATAGGATCAAGATTTCTTAATTATCATGTTTTAGCAGATTGTCCATGCTTGGTGCTGGGTCACTTCATTTTTCAAACTGGGGAAATGAATAAATGCAATATCAGTGTATAAAAGCGTGGGGGGGGTAAGTTCATACAGGCTCTCCCTCTGTAGCTCTTTTTATGGGTTAATTAAGTCATGCATAATGGTACATAAATCCATATAAGATAGTCTGAAGAAATGACTAGCAACAGCTACTCTTGGAAAAAAGCAAGATCTAAGAAAAATCTGGCCTTCTGTGTTTTCATATTGTACGTGGAAGAGATGTATTGAGAATGCATGTCTGTGCACAGCTCTCTTATTAGATAAGTATCTCTTTATGAGCATCAGAGGAAATAATTCTTTAAAAAATTTAGGAAATATAGTCCCTTCCTTATAGCTAAATGTTCTGATTGGATTTCTAAATCTTTTTTAAATCTCCTAGCCCTCATAGCAGTTTTCCGGGCAGAGGTATATGAGGGTGCTAGATTTAAATGTCTAATGAGCATATGATAAGGTAAAAGCACCAAGACAGGTTTAGGCATCCTGGCTGGAAGACTAACACATAGCTTAAAAAGAAAATGAATCATAGAATCATAGAATACCAGGTTGGAAGGGACCTCAAGGATCATCTGGTCCAAACTTTCCTGGCAAAAGCATGGTGTAGATAAGATGGCCCAGCACCCTGTCCAGCTGAGTCTTAAAAGTGTTCAATGTTGAGGAATCCACCACTTCCCTGGGGACATTATTCCAATGGCTGATTGTTCGCATTGTGAAAAATTTTTGTCTTGTGTCCAGTTGGAATCTCTCCAGGAGTAACTCATATACATTAACCGGTGTCTTTTCCATGTGACTCTGTGTAAAAAGGGAGTCTCCATCTTCTTTGTAGCCACCCTTTAAATACTGGAACATGGTGATAAGGTCTCCCCTAAGCCTTCTTTTCTCAAGGCTGAACAAATCCAGTTCTCTCAGCCTTTCTTCACTTGGCAGACTTCCCAATCCTTTGATCATCTTTGTGGCCCTTCTCTGGACCCTCTCCAGCCCATCCACATCTTTTCTTTGTATAGTGGGGACCAAAACTGAGCACAGTATTCCAGGTGTGGCCTGACAAGTGCTGAGTAGGGTGGGATAATGACTACTTTATCTCTGCTGGTGATGCCCTTGTTGATGCAACCCAGCAACCTGTTGGCTTGCATTGCCACAGCAGCACACTGTTCACTCCTATTGAGCTTGCTGTCCACAAGGACCCCCAGGTTCCTTTCCACAGAGGTACCTCCCAGCCATGTAGATCCCAGCCTGTGCTGCACTCCTGGATTATGTTTTTCCAGGTGCAAGACCTTACACTTGTCCTTGTTGAACTTCATAAAGTTCTTGTTAGCTCACTCTTCCAGCCTGTCCAGGTATTCCTGCAGGGTGGCCCTCCCTTCCAAGTGTCCACTTCCCCACTCAGTTTGGTATCATTGGCAACCTTCATCAGGTTTGAGGAAGTTTGATCCCATCATCCAGATCACTTATGAAGATATTAAACAGCCTTGGACCCAGTGTTGATCTGCAGGGAACCCCACTTGTGACAGGTTGCCAGTTTGAACAGGAGCTATTTACCACCACCTTCTGGGTGCAGCCTGTCAGCCAGTTCCCCACCCACTGCACAAACCACTTGTCTAGACTGTAATGCGTCACTTTCTCTAGGAGCAGGTTGTGGGAAACCGTGTTAGCTAAAGAAATATTGGTCTTAGCTTTTGAATTGCTGTACAAGTTCCAGCTATGTTATTAAATATACTCTATCAGGCCACTTCCACCAAGCTTCCTCCAAAGCCAGCAATGAAATACTGGGGAAGAAGAGGCAGCAGGGGGAGACCTTCTGCCTCAGTTTCCTACTGCTCACGGGTTACACAGCAGCAAGCTGGAGCGCTTCTCTTGAGTGCTGAAGTACTGGTTTCTCGTTTATTGGCTTTCTAACAGCTGAACTTTAAATTAAAAAAACAGAAAATTCTTCATGGTGAACTCTTTTGCAGCTGATGAGGGTATGTGTGCTGTAATCCTCTACTGCAACACCTGTTAGCCACCCATTTTTCTCTGACCCTCCCATTCATCAGCTTATGGAAGCTGTAGGGAATGAAGCAAGTGCTGGCATTGCTCTTTCCTGACTCTGCAGCACGTGTTCTGGAAGGCAGTCCGGGAGATCGACAGAGATGGGGTTAAAGTGCTCTGTGTTTTGCACTTGGTTACTAACCTTCCAGCCAAGGGGGAATTGTTCTCCTTTCATTGAAGTCCTTCAATCTCTTTGCATTACTTTTGGTGCTGTGTAACATTTTAAAAGCTCCCTGACTGACAGACATGGCCGGAGGCAGAGCTCTGCTGGGAGAACTGTAATGTGCAAAGCCTCCTCAGCAAAGAACAGTGGTACAGCAGTTAAATTGAATACAGCGTGATTTGGGGGTTTGCGAAGCAGTGAAGACTATCCCACCACTTTTTTCTGTTGTTTATTTCCAGCTTCCATCTATGGCTGGGCAATTCAAAAGGATACTTTGAGTTCTTTGTTGGGTTTTATTTTTTTGCTATGTTTCATGGTTACTATGATTTTGCCATAAAAACTAGGCATGCACCCTGCAACTGTGGATCAAGAGAGGCACGGGGCTTTGGAAGTCTTGGAACTGAATTGTGGATAAATATAGTCTGAACCTGATGTTATATACTGGTGAATGCTTTGAAGAGACATGTGAACTGTTAAATAAAAAAAGCTGCTAATAGAAATACATACCAAATATAGAAATATTGAGTGCAGTTCTCTAGTGTGGTAGGGTCCTGTCTTAAATTTTCATTGCTGGAATAAAATCCATAGAATACAAATGATAATGCAAGTGGGAAGTTTGTACCCATTGTACCTAAGAATATTTTGCTCTAGTTTAAAAAAATTGAAATGTCTTGAGCACAACTTAGAAAAACATGTTTTTTTTTTTAAAAAGGATCATGAGTAGATAAGAGTTCTTCCTTAATTTTTAATCCTTTCTGAAGATAAAATTAAAATACTTGCACTAGACACCTTTTCACCACATTTTTTGCTTTCTTTTTTATCAAGACCTAAAACTTAGCCTTTCTAATCAGAACAGAAAATCTCACCCTAAATTTAGAATAGGAAGTGCAGTTATTATTCTAGGGTGGGTTTTTTTCTTCTTCAAAACTTTGTATGTTTTCCAGGCTCTGAGTTATAAATCCTTTCTATTTAGATACTTCAGGATGTACCTAACAAATACAAATATCTATGTTATTTATTGTTATGGGTAGTAATAATATTATTCATAAGGAAAATATAACCTTTGGCAGTGTTTGAAAATGAAAAATATATATGGTTAGGTACTGTACTGTTTCTTCTTTTCTGGGGTCCATGTCATGTCACTGATTTTTAAGCAGAACTCTTTATTGATTTGGTAGAAACTTCTGTGGAAAAATCAATGACACAATATGGCCCTAACAGAGTGGTGAATCCCATAGTGATATAAATTGTATTTTTGTTTTTAAAATCCATCCATCTTAAATCCTACAAGCAGTATTTCTTGTACCTGACAACCAGCAGACCATATAGTAGGCTGGCACTTCATTCCTAAGTTGTAGGTCTTAATGAGATAAGATTATTAATTTATTCTTAAGTCTTCAATACACACTGGAATTTAAAATTTGTTAGCATAGAACAGTGGTTTATGGAAATGTTAGTTGTCAGAAAACAGCTTCGATCCCCTTCTTTTCAAGTTAGTGCAACATGCCACCTACCAGTCATCCACCCCTAATGAAGAAGAGCCATGGAAGGGAAAGTGTATTCATTAAACAGATGTCCTGGGCCTTATAAAAGTGCAAGTGTTAAGTTTTAACAGCTGCATCAGGGCCAGCATAGGAAAGGATAGCTTCAAGAAAGCCATTAAGCTATTCTCTCTTTTAAAAGGAAGATCAATAGCTTGGGAGTGGGAAAAAAAAACCACTAAAGTCTTCATGTTGCCTCAGTACTTACTGCTGCCCACCTGAAAATGAATATAGATGTTGTGTTATTGTTTACTGTCTAATTCTAAACTCTAGAACAGCTCCATTTGTTTCACTATGGATTCCAAAGATTCAGCAGTCTTCATGGTGTCTTTACTGGGGCCCAGGTCGCAGCATTTTTAGATGGTGTGAGTGCTCATTTTCACCAGTTTTTATTGCTGCTGAATTTGGTGCAAAGTTGCAAATGACAGCTAGAGCTACATTTTGTTGAACTTGTTTCATACTCCATAATATTTAGAAATTTACGTCCCTAATATTTAAATATTTACATCCTTTAGCACTGTCATTTTATTAATTGCAGGCAATGAATCAGAGCGTTTCATAAATACAAAAAGAAACCACCACTGTTAATTATACTGTGGCTAGAAAACACAGTATATTTTCCTATCTGTCTTTCTGCTAAAATGGTCTGTGCTAGTATAAACAGAGCAATGTGACAGCATAACAATTCCTTTAGGTTTTGCTTTTGGTTTGTTTGTTGGTTTTTTTTCTTCTTTGCTGATGGCATTTGGCTGCTACAAGGATCAGCACAGTTTTAATTGTCACCTTGATGTGATAGTTCTGTCTCAGCCCTGTAGTTAGTTAGCACTGATTTATTTTTAATCTGTGTACCTGGCATTTGTCAGTATAAATGAGTGTCACTGTCTTATCTTATTGCCTTCTGTGTTGTTTCATTTTCTGCACTGACTACAGTTCTATTATTTTCTCTATATATCAGGAATGCATTTTTTAATGTAGTTTACAGTAGTCCTGAAGAACAGCACAGCTATCATTTTGGTACAAGGCTTGGTGTGAGAAGAGAATGTCAGTCATAGACTTCATATCGTGTGTTGGCACGTTTGTGGTATTTAGCTGCACGGGCACTATTTCTTATTTTTATTATTTCCCATGGAATTCACACAAATCTATCCTCCAGAGTCCAAAGTTCAGTATAAACTTTGTCCAAGTCCACCCACAGACAGAAGTGGATGCTTCCAAGATGCTTTTCTGGCAGAGACAGCAAGCAAAGCATTCCTGCTCTGGACAGTAGGATGGAAGTGTGGGTCCCCTCTTCCCCAGTATTTTCTGTGTAAATCTGGAGTAAATATTTTTGACATCACTGATGCATAACAGTTTTGTGTGATAACTGGGTCATAAAGCAAAGGCTACGGGCCTGTGCTCAGACAGTCGCAACAGTAATGCTAAACAGAGCAAGAATGAGCTATTTCTGTAATAACTGTACGATGTTCTAGAGCAGCTCACTGCTACAATCAAAATAGCAATCACTTTTAAAACTGTGATTCCTAATCTTTTTCTCTGTCTCTTCAAACTAACTAGGTGTGAGAATTTTGATGAACGCTTCAATGTAATTTTATGTAATTTGATGTTGCCATGTAAATCTCTTTTATAGGTCCCTTTAGATGGAATTTAATGCGGCAAAAGCCTTGTCATCAGAAGGATTAATGCCTGCATTAGCATTTCCGCAATAAAATCAGAAGCTAAGTGGTGGAGGCCACAGACACCTCAAACCTGGATTCCTCTGCTCTGCGTTAAGTGCTGGAGTTTTTATTACTTGCTGTGGGGAAGCCATTGCCAATGCTTACAAGGAACTGCTTATCCCTGCTTCTCTGGGTCCTGTTTGATGGAGGCCTCCTAACACCACTGCATCCACAACCACAACAAACTGTTGAAGCGGAGCCAAGAGAAAATGTTGTCCCAGTGCCAGGCAGGAGGTCATCTGCCCAGCGAGTCAAACGAGGCTGGGTGTGGAATCAATTTTTTGTGCTGGAGGAGTACATGGGCTCCGAACCTCAGTATGTGGGAAAGGTAATTTTTTACTCTTTCTTTAAAAGTTGAAATGACACAGACAAATGGTATAATGTGCTATAAATGCGTACCTGTTTCTGGTGAGGCAAATCTTCTTCAACTGACAGTAGTTCCCTCTGTACATCGCCTTCTCCATTCAGCCTCTCATACAGCCACTACAGATATTATTATTATTTTTAGTGCACTAGTTTATAACATTTACTTTCTACCTTTGTAAGTTTGTCTTATTTCCTTATCCTTGGTTTTGGAATAAAACAAAAGAAACGGGAGTTCTAAGGTAAGTTTGTGGTGCGCTACTAACTTTAATTGAATCTACAGTAATAGCATACTTGATTTTTAGCCACGAATGTCAGACTGATATCAGAGACAAGATTTAAACGAGAAATCTCCAGCCCAGAATGCACAGTCGTTTCTGTGACCAGTGCAGTTACTCCAAGTCGGTTTTCAGTTAACAAAGATACCTGCTTTTTGCTCTGTTATCTTATGCCTCAGTATTGTTTGCTTTTATTTCTGATTGTTTTCAAATATTTTTAATACATTTTATTGCTTCATAATTCAAACTCTTGCATTATGGCTTTTATACTCTGTGTGCAGACATGCACATTCAGACATACAGAGAATTTATGCAATTCTCTCTCTCATTATATGGCCATTGTTTCTGTAATAGGGCATAAGTAATTTGATAGCCAACTGTTCGAGGGGTGTGGGGAGTGAATATAGGTAATAGAGTTTTCAGAAAGGAAAGCCGAAAACAAGACCTAAAAAAAAATAGTAACACAGTATATAATTGCATGCTATATATAATTTTCAATTTAAGTAAAGGCCCTTACTCAAGGAAGATAAAAGGTCGAGAATTAATTTCCTGGGTTCCCAAATGCCACTTCCCTAGACAGTAAGGTTCAAATTCACCTACCATAAAAATAAGACATCATACTTCAATTTTTACTTTAATACCATGTTTTAACCTTTATTTTTAATGTAAAAGCTGGGAATGTGTTTTTTTTTTTTTCTAAATATAAATAAAATTCAAAGAAAATTAATTTTCTCTACTACCTTTCCAGGCAACTATTCTGAGTAGAGGATGTATAAATAAAACAGAAGAAGACTACATGTAGTTCACTAGATGATTTTACAAACCAGCCAAAAATGTACTTGGATATTACACATATAGGCATTAGTGTTAAGAACTAAAACATATTGCTCAGAACAGTTTACAAAGCAGTATGTTTATATCACAAAGATAATATAACGAGTTTGTTTTACAGTCTGAAGAGAGGGGGATCACATAATGAAAAATTGCATCTTTGTGATGTCTGGTTGATACAAACTACACTTTCTCTAACGCGTATCTTTGTTCTGGCCACTCGTTAAAGATGCAAACAAGGACTCTAATCACATTCGATGTTGTAGCACAGGCAATGTAATTGCTGTGCTTTTTACCTCAGAAGACAGAGATGTTATTGCTGCACCACTGTAATTCATTAGTCTTTACTCCTTTATGTAAGATAGTCTGGGGAGTCATGTAGGGGCAGTTCCAAGCTGCCAAAATAATATTAATTTTGCACAACATTGACTATTATCAATAGATTTGAATTTGAGCTTATAAGCAACTTCGGAACTAATGGGATATTTTCATTAAGAGTAGCATTTATCACATCACAGACTTACCTGGCATGTTTTTAACTCTTAAGACTTTTTTGAACCGTTACAAATTGCAGAAAAGACACTTTTCAAATGCGAGGAAAGATCTAGTTGCAGTATAGCACATGCAATAGTGATGTTTCTTGGCAGAATAACATATACCACTGTTACCCAATAAATAAATAAAATATGGAAGGATCTTGGTGGTGAAACACAAAATAAATTAAGGTGTTTAATTAGTACATCAGTAACATTAAATAAAAAAATCTGCTTCCAGAATAATGCGATTCATTCCAGATTATAATTTTTTTCAACCATGTGTATTACCTGCTAAGCATCCTTTCGATGTTTATTATAACTTCTTTTATCTATATAACTATTTGCTTCAATATACCTGAAAAAAGAACCTGCCAGTTTTTGCATGTCTTCTTTGCCTAATCTCTTAAAAAAAAACCCCAAAACAACAAAACAAAACAAAACAAAAGCCCAAACAAAAAAACAACCAAAAAACAAGATATAGATGTTAATGTTTTCCCCTTACTTTCCACAAAGCTCTCAAAGAAGGTAGTGCACTGCATGGGAGAAGTTCTTTAGAGAAACTGTACTTTTAAACCCAGATAGTGAAAGCCATGCTTAATATAAATTCAAAACATTGTCAACATACTGAAATACACTCAATGGTGGCTAATCAATATCTTTAGATCTTATGTAACTTTTTTTAATCACAGAAAATTTTTAAGGTATGAAATGCAATTGAGCCTGTGATTGATCGCAGAAATAAATTTGGGTTATATTTACCATAATTTAGCTTTATTCCAAAATTATATATTTTCAAAATAATTATTTTTATAATACTACTGTGTTATATTTTAAAGTGATATTAAGTATGTGATAAAATGCAGGATATTTCTTGTGACCTGAAATCACAGAGGTTTTATCTTCTTCTTCCAGCCATCATAGCCAGACGCAATATAGTAACATGTGCATTGGCGTTTATATTACTTATTATAGAACTGCTGCACTAATAATGTCACAGTAATTTATAAATAGGAGTTTAATGTGTCTATTAAATCAGCTGACAATTTCACTAAACAGTTAGGGGTGACTAGTTAATCTGGAAATCACCTGTAAGAGAACACAGATTTACAACAATAATGTCAGCTGTTATCAGCCAACACATTTAATTCCTTTTATGTCTGTTTTTAGAAGACGATCAAGAAGTGTCAGGTTGCAAATCAAAATATAATTTAGAAACTGATGGGGATTAGTATAGCCCACAGTTAGAGATCTTGAAATAATGCTTCATGTTGACACGTTAAAAGCCGTTTAACCTGAATATTAAATAAAAGTTTGGAAATCTCCTGCTTGCGTAATATGGAAGAGCTAGAAAAATCCATCAGATTACCAAACAAAAGACAGCCCCCTTTAGTAGAGATCCACGTAAGCAGATCCATTGGAATATGGTGTTTCCATGTGACCCATGAAAATTGAAGGGATGCTGGAAGGCTTGCTGTAAAATAAGGCTTGCTCATGTACTTACTTTGCTGTGCTTTGTGTGTTTTCCTGGTACTGTGAAGCTCCAGAAGGCCATGCAAAACAGCACATGTGTGGATTAAGATAAAAAAGTTTTTGATTCTTTTTTTGTGACAAAGCTAAGTCCCCACTGAATGATGATAGAAATCATCAGAGTATCAGATCCTCAAGCAAGGTCATGTCCCAACACAGTTTATAACCTCTAACAAGGTAGCAGTTTTAATTGCCCTCATGCAGGGGTAGCTTAAGGGTGTGCAACCCCACCACAACACTATAAAACTTTCTTTATTGTTCTGTTTCAATAGTGACGTGCAGAGGCAGCATAATAAAACGAAAGTTCAAGAGAACAAAATAGATGAGAACACTATAGGTTGTTCATTATCAAGATAATGTTAACGAAAGTTTTTAGTTGTTACACGTGTATCACGCTTCCATTTATATATGTGTGTCTTTGCATTCCTAGTGTGTAAATGCGTTGCATCTTTCTTATGTTGCACACCTGCACAGTTGCTTTTAGTAAGGATTTTTGCTGCCTGTCCTCAAGCTTGCAGAGGCGGGCATGTGGCAACTTGTACTGAACACAGACTGGGTTCATAGGAAAAGATTGCAAAGTCCTTTTCGAGATAATGGCCATTTTTCTTCTGTTTTCCAGCGTGCAACTACTTAATGTTCTCAGCTTGCCAGGTATTATCTTGCTAGTGAATAACCTATAAGCATTACAACATTTTGTTCTTTAACCTCCATTACGTTATACATGCTTGCATACAAACTACTGCAGTTTTTTTTCCTTTTGTTATGATCCCCACCAGCTGAAAAATGTAATAGTCACAACTGGACTATGGCAGTACGGGGTGCACATAACAATACGGTTATTTTTCATCTGACTCAGTCCTGAGAAAGCCTCATCATCTTCAGAGGTTTCACCATATATCAAGGCAGAAAGAGTGCTGATTTGGAGGAAGCAGAGCTCTATATCTGTGACCAGAACAGAGTGCTTTTCTGAAACCTAATAATTTATCCTCTGCATCTGAAATACGAGCATAGAACTCATTTATGTATTTTATAGTGGATAGTTTTTTGATATAACGAAATTAATGTTGACCACCTTCCATCAAGCTTAAATCAACACCTCTTTCTGATTGCACACTCAGATTTTACAGTTATTTTCCCTCTCGGGTCAATGTCTGGATGACAGTGCAGTCTGTGAAGGAAATTTTGCACTGCTTGTGCAGAATCTGTTCTCAGACAAATAAATTTACAGTGCTGTGGCTATCATTTTGGTGTTATTCACAAGTACTGAGTTAACTTGAAAGAAAAAATAAAATTAAAGGAAAAGAAATACACGCAGTGAACTTGAAAGCTACTGTCCTTTGAAGAAAAAAAAAGTTTGTCTCTGTTCATAACTGTACCCTGATTAATCTGATTTTCTGAAAAAAATATATTTCTACTAGATTTCTGCTAAGAGGGTCACAATAATATTTCATTTAAAGCTGTCATAAGGGTTTTTCCTAGTTTATCAGATTCTGTGCCCACAACTGAAGTAACAATACTAGAGAGAGACCTGTCTATCATTTCCATTAGACATTTGCACAGTGCCATCTTCAAGGAGATGACAGTTCTTTCAGGGATCACTGCTAGTAATGTGTTAATTGACTCCTGTGATGGAGGACATAATTCTAGATGATTTTAATATGAAAGGTCTTCCAAACAGTGTTTATAAAAATGAGCATGTTCAGTACATCTTTAACCCACAGGAATTCATTTACCCACCTCTGTCAGCAGACATCACAGTGAAATTCTTGTTGGGCCGTAGTGGTCCTTAGATGATAGTTTAAATTATGATCAGGCATGATCACATTAACCTGGCTTACTAAACTGATTGACTGAGTTTATACCATGCGTATTTTCAGGTAAAAGCATTGTAACAATTTATTACAGGTAAGAAAATTGATGAGGAGAAATGAAACAGTAAAAAAAAGTGCAAGAGGAATCAGAATGGGGGGAAGAACTCCAGACTTCTCATCCTGCTCTGTTGAGCTGAGACCTTTGTCTCCCTCACTTATGTCTGGCTGGTGAAAAAGTGATGACTTTGAAAGCTTTGCATCCTGTATATTGCATAAAGTATGTGAGACACAAAGCAATGTTGACAGCTGCACCTGACAGCGTGAGAAGGAAGTAGAACCATGGAAATGCAAAACTCCCATAAGCAAGTCGGACTTGCGTTTAGTGTTTACTTTTGTAAGCTTATCTTTTTATCAGATGTAAAAAGACCTAGTTTTACTGTCATGTGTGGTAGAGATGAGCAACTTAAAACAGAAAGTTTCTCGTTGACCTACTGGCTTAACTTGTTTATTGATTTACTTAGCTCATAGAGGGAAAATTAGAAGCAAAATACTGATAGTAGCAACACCTTTTTGCCTGTGGTCCTTGCATTCATGAAAATTATATGAGGTATTTGGAGATGAAACAAAGATGAGAACTATGTTTTCGTTAATTGCATGAGAGAGGAGAAAGAGTGAGTTCAGGACTAAGAGAGATAACCCATGAGCTGTAACCCATGTTTTAGGGAATGTAAAAGGTTGTGGTCATTGTTCTGGACTGCTAAGGAGGTCACAAATAGAAATAGTTAAAATTCTGAAACTCACGAGGCTGCATTGGCCAAGAATTCAGAGATCAGTGTAGGAGACTGAAAGCCTGCAGGGGTGGTTCTGTTAGTGTGAAGTCACCAGTTCTCACAAGACCTCTGAACACAGCTGAGTGGATGGTGCTAATGGTTCTAGTGTGTGTCTGAAGTTTATGTTGTCAATACAGATGGAGAAATACAAATGATGATGTAGAAATTAAACTGCTAAGGAAAAGCCTTACAACTATCACAGTTTTATTTTGAATTTTTTCGTATAAATGGCTTCATCTGGACAGGAAGATGATTTGAACCAGGAAATATGTGAAAGGATAGTTTAAAAAAAGATTTACAAAATATTTTGTAGGGTTTGAGAGGATGGACAAACCAAAACATAGTCTCTCTTTTAATCAAAATGAACTTGAAAATTTTAAATTTGTTTAATCTAAATCTGTAGTTTGGCTGAGAATTGCTGACTCATCTGGCAGCCATGGACATAGTGTTTCTGATACTGAGATCAGACACAGGCATGTATTATGTATGTCAGCAACTCAAAACTTGATTTATAATTAGTAAAACATTAGATCATCTATTACAAGTGAACTGAAGTTCTCCAAGGCCAAGTGCAAGGTCCTGCACCTGGGTCAGGGCAATCCCAAACATGAATACAGGCTGGGTGATGAGTGGACTGAGACCAGTGCTAAGGAGAAGGACTTGTGGGTACTGGTGGTTGAAAAACTGAATATGAGCTGGCAATGTGCGCTCACAGCCCAGAAAGCCAACTGCATCCTGGGCTGCATCAAAAGAAGCGTGGCCAGCAGGTTGAAGGAGGTGATTCTGCCCCTCTACTCCACTCTTGTGAGACCCCACCTGGAGTACTGTGTCCAGCTCTGGAGCCCCAACATAAGAAGGACATGGACCTGTTGGAGCTGGTCCAGAGGAGGGCCATGAAGGTGATCAGAGGACTAAGACAGGTTGGGAGAGCTGGGGTTGTTCAGCCTGGAGAAGAGAAGGCTCCCAGGAGACCTTGTAGCAGCCTTCCAGTATCTGAAGGGTGCCTACAAGAAAACTGGAGAGGGACTTTTGACAAGGACATGTAGTGATAGGACAATGGGCAGTGGCTTCACGCTGGAAGAGGGTAGATTTAGATTAGATCTCAGGAAGGAATTTTTCACTCTGAGGGTGGTGAGGCACTGGAAGGAGTTGCCCAGGGAAGTTGGGGAGGCCCCATCCCTGGAAGTGTTCAAGGCCAGGTTGGATGGGTCTTTGAGCAACTAGGTCTAGTGGGAGGTGTCCTTGCCCATGACAGGGGGGTTAGGACTAGATGATCTTTAAGGTCCCTTCCAACCTAAACCATTCTATGATTCTATCAAGGAGAAACTCACTGAGATCACAAGATCTCCTTTCTGGAAGAGCATTAGAACGCCAGGTAGGAAATTAAATAGAATTAGCCAAACAGCAAAATATGGAAAATTATTAAATAGTTACAGACATTCCTGTATCTGGATAATAACATGTAAACCAAAGTAACACGGAAGTTCAGAAATGGAATAAAATTTATGATCGCTGCAACATGTGACGTGTTAAAAACCAAGGGGATAGCATAATACCCCACTTAAACATACTACAAAAATACAAATTCTCAATAAGAAAAGTAAAGTTGTAGAAATATTAATGAAAGAATTGCTAGATAATAGGAGACTAGTTTAAAGATCAGGATTTCATATTTATGAGACAGTTTGTTTTTTCAAAATGTGGACTTTTTTGTTTTATTTTTTCTCATTTTAGGGGGATGCTGACTACATATAAAAACACTATTTGCAAAAAAAATTAGAACAGCAAGCTTCAGGAATTTAAATTTATAAAATTTGTTTGAAAATTCCACTTAAAAATTTAAAAAATATGTTAAAATATGAATGTTTAAATCATTTTAATTAATCGGTTTTTCAGCCACTGCAGTTAATATCCTTGTGTATAAGTTATAAACAGAAATGAAGATAATTAGGACTGGCAGACTTGTCAGGTGCTGCAGTTACATCTAGCACGGTTTGTGATTCAGAGCCCTGAGAGTCTTTTCACAGCAGATGTCCTAAGGTGCGAAAACCCCTGTGCTCCTGAAGTACGTATATCAAATCACAATTTGTAACTCTGTGTGATACGGAAAGCAATGAACTCAGAGCAGGTATTAGTATTACGGCACGTACCATTTCCGTTTCCCTCAGCTGTCTTGGTGTCCAACAGGCTGTAAATGACCTGTCCCTCTTCTCCCTCTAGAGATAACCATTCTCTAATCCTTCTGTCTCCCTGTACCTGACATCCACTCTGCTGCAAAAGCTACAATTGCTTTACTCCTTACAGAGGGTCTGTTACACATCCAATTAAATTCTGAACAATGAACCCAACTTATAGTTAAATTTGGAGTCTGCAGTTTCTGTTATGATTTGAAGTACAACTTGCATACCCAAAAACTTGCTTACATTTTCCACATGGGTTGGTGGAAGTCTAATGAAAGGAACTGCTTTCATAAATGATCCTTGTATTTGCTAAAAGATAATTTATATGTAAAAGAGATTAGGTTGCATTTTATCCACCTGGAAAAAAAACTGCAAAAACCCCAACATGAATGAAAAGTCAAAAAAGGTCTTAACAAAGAAGAAAAATGGAATGTGGTAAGACTGAAACTGAGGAAAGAATATTACATAAAAATAAAGAAATGTTATTCAGGTGTTCCAGCAGTGGAAAATATTTTTGTTACAGGAACACTCTTGAATAGTTCTGTCTCTATTGCCACTTGTTCCTGAACATTTGCTCAATCTAAATATACATTATAAAATTCCAAATAATCCAGTGATGTTGCAGAGTCATTTACAAACCAAAGATTTTGCTGTTTCTAAGGGTAAAAGATGAACTCAACCATAAGAATAATCTGGTTGAAAATTGCCCTTTTCTTTTCTTTGCTGGATTATTTTAAAACTCTGATAAATTCCTTGGTGTCATTCACTGTATGGTAGCAGAAGCATGTGTACCATGACCACTGCAGTGCAGCAATATATATGATATAGTGCTATGTAGGCAAGAGAGGATGACTAAGGAGAAAAGTGCTTAAGCTGACACTGCTGGATGGCATTTCCCTCCCTCACCCAGCCTGGGGGCTGATATCTCATGAAAGGTGAAAAAGGGAGGAGAAAAGCTGAAAAACATAATAATCATGGAATCATGGAATTTTTAGAGTTGGAAGGGACCTCTAGAGATCATCTAGTGTCGTGGTTTGGGCCAGATTGCCCCAATCTGGTGGAACGACAGATGCTCGCACTCTCTTGCTCCGCTCCCGAAGGGAGGCAAGACAGAGAGAGAAAAGGAGAGACTTAAGAGTTTAGAAGGAACTAAACTACTTTAATGAAATATTAATAATAAAATAATAAAAAGAAAAATAATGAAATATATACAAAACCGTATCAAGCTCCCAGGATAACAGTCACGTCACCAGCAGGCGCTGGGGAAGTCCCAGACTGGACTCAGTGACAGATGGGAACTGGATTCCGGGTCTGGGTTCCAGGATCGGGATCAAAGGCAGACGCAGAGACAGAGTCCTCCTCGGACGTCAACCATTAAAGAAAAAGAGCTGACCCTTTGATCCTTCAGCTTTTATACTGAGCATAA
>VYXH01006464.1:48552-102902 GCA_013397275.1 Burhinus bistriatus
TCAGCCTTCTCTTCTCCAGGCTAAAGGGTCCCAGCTCTCTCAGACTTTCCTCATAAGGGAGGTGCTCCAATCCCCCAGTCACCTTTGTTGCCCTATGCTGGACTCTCCAGAAGATCCCTGTCCCGCTTGAGCTGGGGAGCCCAGAACTGGACACATGATTCCAGTTGTGGCTTCACCAGTGCCGAGTAGAGGGGAGAATGACCTCCCTCGACCTACTGGCCACACTCTTCCCTATGCCAGCCCAGGATTCCATTGGCCTTCCTGGCGACAAGGGCACATTGCCTTTGTATCATCAGCGAACTTGCTGAGGATACACTCTGTCCCCTCGTCCAGGTCATTGATGAATATGCTGAACAAGATCGGGCCGAGTATTGACCCCTAGGGGACACCACTGGTTACAGACCTCCAACTTGACACAGCTCACATTAATCACAATCCTAATTCATAATAATGAATGAGGAAAATGTCCACCAGCATTGACACAGGCTGAAAGTAAACCAAATATAGCTTTAATTACTAATTACTAGCTTAAATTTAATTTTACTCTGGAGAAGGTTTTGTTTCATAAATACATGTAAGAAAAAACCCCAGTCTGTTGATTCTTGCTGCATGACAGAATATAAAAAGGGTAGGAGAAAACCAGGTTAAAACGGAATAGATGAAATAAAATTTAAAGAAATACTCAAGAAGTAAGATCGCAAGAGAGAGCAGTTTTATACAAATTCAGAAATTGTAGCAATAAAAGCAAAGAGAGACAGTAATGGGGGCAGTGGAGATCTCAGTCCTTTTAGAGCTCGTGGTACACCGGCCACTGCAGCAGGAAAGCGAAATTGGAAAGGACGTCCCGTACATGACATCTCAGTATGCAAGCTATTCTCTCACTGCACTAACATTTTCTATCAGCTAGTTAAACAATGACATTTTCTTCCTCTAGGTTCACAGACCTGTACTTCATTGTATTCTGAAATTATTGGTTCCAGTGATGGCAGCCAAAACGTTATGGATTGAGCCATGGCATTGTTAGCTTAAATAGTAAAAAATGTTTCAGAAGTACAACGGGTTTTGTCTAAACAGCTGTGTGCAGTAGTTGTTCTTGTATTTACAAGAGAAAAAAGTGTGTGTAGAAAACAAAGTCGAGCTTGGAAAAAAACTATCTTCTAACACCAGCTTTAATTACAGTGATTATTTTCTTGTGTACATTGTATTTATTTTAACTGTCAGTCCTTGAACATGTAAGCTAGCGTTATTATCAATACTGTTAAACTACTGACATTATCACCTTGCTACTGCTTACTGAAAAAATAGATTTTCACTAACAGATGGATTATTCACTACTACTGTCATAAAAATACTTAACTGATCACTGAAGAAAACATTACTGTGTTTCATCCTGGACACTCTTGTGCTGTCTTCAGTATCAGTAAGGATTTAGGCTGGGGCCTATGTTGTTTAGCATGGTCATAAGTGACCTGGGAAAGGATGTGAGTATCCAGGTGACAGTGTTTGCTGTTCATATTAAGCTATTTGAGTTAGTAAAGGCAAAGGCTGAATGGGAAGAACAGGAAAAGGACCTTACGAAACAGGATTAAAATAACAGACAAAATTTTATATAAAGAGGTGTATACTGGGGGGAGGAGGGGACAATTCCAACTTCATTGATAAAATGTTGTGCTCTGAGGCAACCATAATATCTCTCAAATGAGATCTTGTTTTATAATAGTTTATGCACCTTTGCTTGGTATGTGGTGAATACCAAAAAAGCAAATGGGATGTTAGAAATTCTTAGCAAGGGCAGGAGAAAATAAATGTCATTAATACAGCTTTGAACCTAAATTTCTGGTGAACCTATATCTTCAACACTGTGTGAATTATTTATCTCTAGTCTCAAATGAGGACACGTGTTCCATAGAACTGGAAAAAGTACAGAGAAGTATACAAAGGGAATCAGTACCTTTGGACTGACTCCATGGTAAGGAATGACTAAGATGGGATTCCTTAGCCTGGAAAAGAGACAAAGAGGAGGAGATATGATAGGTCTCCATAACATCTAGAATGGAGTGGTGAGGCTAAGTGGGGAGGAATCCCTCCTTCACCAATGCAAGATGGGGGGCATGAAATGAAGCCAACTGGTGGGACATTCAGAGCAAATAAAAGAAAGTGATTCTTCAAAAAATGTACAAATCCAAAATAGGTAACTCCCTGCCACAGGTGCTGTGGATATTAGAATTTTTCATGTGTGTGAGAAGAGCATGAAGAAGTTAATGAAAAATCAATCTGCTGAAGGCTAATAACTACAGAGTCACCACTAATGTCTCCACAAATTACTGGCGTCTTGGAAATTATGTGGCGAACTGTGCTTTCTCTAACCTTATGCTTTTCTCCCAGTATCCATTTTTGGCCTTTGCTGGAGACAGAGTTCTAGGTTGGAGGCCACTTGCACACAGCACAGCACACCATCTTTCTGTGGGGATCACTGGTAATAGCAGCCGTTCTCCTCCACCTAGGAAAAAATGTAAATGAGAGATCTTAAATGAGGAGTGTTGATTTTGGTCTTGTCCCCAAAAGTAACTCATTTAACTTTGTTGGAAGTCATTTGAACAATTTGATAGGCAGGAATGTGATCAAAGAACAAGTAAATTCTAAATAGAAAAAATATATTTACTTAAATATTATTTTTCCTAGTCAAAATATAAATGTTACTCCTTATATGTAAAATGCAAATATCTGCAGTACCTCACCTAGCAATGTACTAATTCTTTAGTTGATGTGGCTATATTAGTAATAATATTAGTTTAGAAAGCTTTAAGACAGTAGTGCAGATCAGCATTCTAATGTGATGTTGAGAAAAACAGCCAGTTGGCAAGAGCTTTGGAATATTGTTGCAAATATTCACACCTTGCAAGCTCTCTCACTACCTGCCATTTCACACTGTTTCTTTAGTTTTCTAGTCCACGTAGCTGGCGGAGGATATTTGTTTAAAAGATCCTTAAAAAGATCTGAGCCTGCTCAGGACCCCTGCAAGCCCCTCAGAAGATCTCTTAACTCTAAGGTTGGCTTAAGTGCTGAACACTTACCCTACGCATGGCTGCAGATGTACTTACTGTCCTGTTAGCGGCCTGCACACCCAGTTTTCCACGCTACCTGTGTGATTCTCTCTCTGCCTTCAGGCGAGAAGGAACCAGCTCAGTCTGTGTTCAGACCAGCTTGAACACCAGAGGGGACTCGGTCAGGTGCAATGAAGCCTCCCAAGCAAGCTCATCATCTACTTGTAATACGAATCTGAAAACCCTTGAACTGCAGTGGTACTCAAGCCCAAACTCGAACATGGCTGCAAAACACAGATATGAACCACAAATATTCCCATGTCTGCTTGCTGTGATGTTTTTATCTCTTTATTTAAATCTTATACCGTTCTTAGAAAATGCAATAGGTCATTTAAATCGTACTTTGCTTCATGAAACTAAAATGACTTGTTAAAGTGGATAACAGTTGAAATCATGTCATGCTAGTCTGACTGCCTGATAAGCTGAAAAGCAAAAAGTAAGTGAAAGGAAGCTTTTGTTATACTTTCTGCTTTATTTCTGTGGAAGAATTCCTTGTTTATCTTTCAAATTCAAAAAAACGTCAGAGTTCTTTATATGTTTGCATATAGTCTTTAGATACAAAATGAATACCACATAAATTGAAGGAGAGTAGATGTTTCGTGTGCAGGTTGAATAAGAATTTAGGCCTGTCAGGAGTGTGTACACCAGCCTTTTGTTTTTTCTTTACTGCTTTGTGTGTTTGAAACCAGTTTCCCGGAATTCAGTTCCACTTGCCCTATAAAGAAGCTTAAGGTGAAGCAAGACGAGAGAGAATTTTCTGTTCCAATATCTTAGAGGATAATGTCAATAAATGTGTTTTAATTAGTAAAACCTTTTCTCCCTGTGACTATGGCAGTAAGTAAACCACAGTCCCTGGTGATGACACTTGTCATTCAGCAGAGGTTGTTCTATTCATTTTTTTCTGGTGTTGTTGCTTTTCATCAGTGATGTCTGAGTAAGCTGTTGATCACGGCTGATTATGAGTATTTTTTTTTTTCTTGTATCTTGGTGTTGATGTAGAATTACTCTGTTGAAGACAGTACAGTTTTTTAGTATTGCATAAAAGAGAAACCAAAGACATTTTCTTTGGTGTGTTGAAAATACAGATTTGGTTAGTTAACAAGAGTCATGGTGTCAAAAAAAATGTAGCCCATAGATATTTATGTATGATGGCTTATGCAAATTAAGCATTACAATTTAAAAAGTGGTGAAGAGCAATCTAATTGCTCTAATAATATGTTTTTTCTTATTGTGAGAAGTTAAGCATAAACTGCCAAAGAACAAGCGAAGCAAAAATCTTGTTGAAGTTATTAGTGCAATGTATATCTTCTGGAATCTCTGAGCACTTCTTCAGGACTATCATATAAGCCAGTTAATAGCTCCTGCTTGTCAAATCCAGCTGTATCAGCCCAACAGCAGGTAACTGCTTCTAGTTTAACCCTAATTGATGCCAGTAGTAGAGTCTGAGAAAAAAATCGATGAGTGTTTGTGGAATCAGGAGATTCCTGCGTAAACCTAATTTATTCTGGCAGACATTATTAGTGCAGTTTAAGAACTGTAAAAAAGATGCTGAAAACTTGAAACATTGACCAGTTTTACTAAGAATTTCTTTCCAGTAAAGGTATATGTTACTGTGGCATTTTAAAAAAGTACAGTATTTACTCCTTTTGAGTAATTTCTATGCTGATAGACTAATTTGGTATTAGCAAAAAGTTAAAGGGCAATAACACACTTGTTATCTGTGTTAGAAACAATCACAGGGGTTGGAAGGGATCACTGGAGATCATCTAGTCCAACCCTCCTGCCAGAGCAGGTTCAGCTAGAGCAGGTTGCACAGGACGGCGTCCAGGCGGGGTTGGAATGTCTCCAGAGTCGGAGTCTCCACCACCTCCCTGGGCAGCCTGTTCCGGTGCTCTGCCACCCTCAAAAGAAAGAAGTTCCTCCTTTTTTGGCTTTTTTGTATAGCAAAACATAGAACCCAAAATAAATTCATCTGTCACGTGGGGTACAAACAAGATTGGTTTACTTTATTTGCCATTTTGACATATTCATTGCAATGCTTCATTTGCCGTGTCTGAAAACTATTGTAAGGCCTGGTTCTGAATTGCGCTTACTCATTCATTCCTTCTTCAGCAAGCTGAGTGTAATATTCTGCCAGATGAGCCTGGTAGCAACTATAGCATAATTTTATTACCCATGGTAGTAAAATTAGATATATTGCAATTAAAAAATAAATTAATGTGTAACCTATTCTTTTGTTTTGGAAGAACTTTTTTTCTTGTTGTTAAGAAATTTTAATTGATCTTACACAAAATGGATTGCTCTGCCCTCTACACTTATTATCATCTCTATAAAGTACTGTGTTTCAGAGAGGTGCTTTTATAGGCCTCATCATTAAGGCATCTGAACATTGCAATGATTGTCCTTGCAGTGGCTCTGTGAGGCAAGAAAGTATTAGCTGTCTTCCCATATGTAGGGAGTTGAAGCACAGGAAAGACTGAATTACTTGTCAGAGTAATTATCAAAATTATCTTGAAACTCTAGAGACTAGAAAGTCCATCCTTCTGATTTTTTTTTATTATTTTCACATGTGGTTTTTTTGTGTAAATAATGGTCTACAGTTTGATATTGTCTGAATTGATAAGTAGGGAGTTCTGTCTATGCTGAACAACATAGTACCTGGGAGAGCTGGGCAGATCTGACTACCTGGAGATGAAAAAAAGGATTACTGATTAAATTTCTCTACATCCAGCTATTGCAATGCTCTTTGGATTAAAGAGCTGGCTTCCAAGTCCATTCCTTTTCTTGACATTAATAATGTCAAATTTGTAACTGCAAGTTGAAGTAAGCTCAAGGGAAAGAGGGAAGGGGAGAAAAGGGTAATGCTGTCAATTCCTCGCTAGCCTGATGTATTCATGGATCATCAGATTAGATGACTGAATTATTAAAATAACACAGAAAACAGGCAATCAAAAGTATTGTGCTCTTAAACTCATAATAATCTTTTTGCATTATGCTTTATGCTTCTTCACTTGTGTCTCTTGGAATAGATTGTTAACTTGTTTCTTTGGGGAGCCCAGCCCCAGACACTAATTCTGAAGTAATGGCTTCCTCTGTGTATTAAATAATTCTGACAGGCTGCTCATTTTCTTTAATTATCTCCAAGTATCAGTAGTTAAAAACTTGTAAAAAATAATGGTATAAGTAATTAGCCTCTTGGCAGGACTTTTCCTATAAGCTATACAAGATAATAAGAAATGTGTACTGAATTTGATCACATTTTATGCCTTATACAGATAATTTTGCATTATTGAGGAAAATATAAAATATTATGATTTGGGGGGAAAAAAAGCCTGCAACCCCTCTGCCCAATATTCACAAGACAGGAACCAAAGATTCTTTCATTCTGTGTGTTTGTGTGAGCTCTATTGCTGTGTTTGTTAATGATGGACAGTTGGTATGCTATGAGTTAGATAAATATGCAGAAGTTATTTGCTTCAATAGTTTATCTCCAGTAATGTAGCTCAAACTGCAGGAAAAAAGTAAGTAACAAAGATAAATATGGGCAAAATTATGCAAGGACTTTGCAAAGCCATCGGCATTGTATCATGATCATTTATAGTCATTTATAGTCTCAGTATTCATGACTGTTATAAACTAAAGGACAAGATGAACAAGGACCTAAACCAATACCTACAAAGAAAGGTAATGGTGACACTGTCTAAATGCTGCCGATACCCAACACATTTTGACAGACTTTATTAACACAAACCTTTTTCAGAAAATTGATCTTCAGATTCAGGGATTTTAAAGTAAATTTTCATTCTTTCCTGTTAAATTCCAGTTCACGTTATGCCACCACTAATTTTATAACCAGCTGATGAGAGCTGTATATCTTTACTTCAAGAGAAATTGCCTTTGTACACAATACAATACAAATGTAAACTAAAGCCCACTTCCTTTTTGAGCTGTGTCCGAAAAATCAATTGAACCTTTCCTAAAATTTTTTTTGATTCTTTCAAAATAAAGAAGTGGATACTATTCCTCTCAAATAATGAAGTCTTGACTGTATTTCAGACTCATGGCATTTGTGCGTTATCTGACAGCTGGCCATTCTCCATGGGCATTTTCATTCTGATCTAAAATGCAATTTTGAGGCAAATATCTTGATCATTCAGATTTACTGTACTTTTGTTCACGTCAGGAAAGGTCTTGAAGGGTACAAACTAGATCACTTCTGGATTAAAATAAGCCAAGAGGATGCACTACATGAATTGGCACTTAGTCCATCAAACTAGATGAGATCTTGTCCGCAGCAAAAAAAACCCTGAGCTGCATTTATTATGGGCATCATTCCTCAGCTGCTTCATTCTACAGATCCACTCTTACTGGTTCATGTTACTTGCTAACATAGGTACATCTCATGTCTAATAAAAAATAAGTATGGAGAAATTACCTAATGCTAGGTGAGTGCTGGCATGTTTAGTCAGCCCTCTTTCCCTAAAAATTTTCCAATCCTTTTAAAAAGAGGTACTAAGCAGAAGTGATTTAGACAGTCAGGTGTCTAAAGGTGAGGAAGAAGTTATGCAGAATAGTAGGATAAAGACGGAGAGTATGATCTCAGTTTTGGAGTAGCTCTTTGTGATACTTATATTAAGATTTATATGCATAAATATGTCATATTTTCATGCTTGTAATGTACACCTCTCATAACCTGCAATCCTTGAAAAGTCTAGGTACTAGAAAATAAGTCTTTACCTGGTTTGCACAAAATTAGAGCAAAGACAGGCTACTGAGTTAGAAGAAATGAGCTTCCAAGGTATAGAGACAAGAGAGATGCCTGAGCAAAAATTTCCATTGTTTACTTGTGTGTATATCCTGCTGTGCTGTTGAATCACTTTTTAAACAAATAACCCCCAAATTATATTCATGGAATCTAGTATATATATGCATGTGTGTATGTATGTATACACGTATGTATTCACAAAAATGCCTGTGACGTGCGTGTGAGGTCTACAGGTGGACTACAAGTACAAAATAAAGCCTCAGTAAAAGTTACATTTGCCCATATGCCTTCTTTTTTGGTTAATTCTTTCTTATTTGTGTTAGAAAATCTTCAGCTATTACTTTTTGCAATGTGAAAAAAACATAAAAATAACAATACAAATGATGAGACGGATCAAATATGTGTTGAAGTCATTGAGAGATTTACATTTTAATAATTTTTTATTTGATCATAACAGGTTGATAAGACATGAAACAGGCAACACAAAGTTATAAGAATCATGACAGAGAAATGGAAAATTATTTGCTGATGTATTTGGTTTAGGAAATATGTTCTATTTAAATAGATTTTTTCACTGCAATAATGAAAGATAACATGAAGTCTAGTTATTTTGTTTTAAATGGAAAAAAAAATTAGAATAGTCCAACTCAAAAATGATTTTTAAAGAGAAAAATTTTGGTGTGAAAAAAGGGTAAAAGGACTTATAAAGAACGGAAGTCATTTTCTAAATATTGTTTTATACTCTTAACAGTATACTTATTGTTGTGAAGGCCAGTACTTTTCTCCTGAATACGTGCGCATGAAAATATTCACTGTAATTTTTTTCTAAACTACAAAAATTAATATTTCAAAACTTTTTATATATGAAAGAGATGAGAAAGGGTGCATACATTATTCACAATCTGTGATAGAGAAATCTTGTATGTAGAACTCAGTCTAAAATGCCATCTGTTTTTTCCTTTAAGTTCTCATAAAATGCGTATTTTTAAAATACTTGGCTATGTAAAATTCATTTCCCTTTCTTTTGGAAACATTTGCTAGCTGTTTTGCAACATCCATTAGTAATGCATATGATTTACACATGTTTGATCATATTCTTTTTTTTTTCTTCTTCTTCTTTTCTCTTTTTTCTCTTCCATCTCTCACTAGGAAAAGAACTAAACTAAAACACGCATATGGAAAACATGTGGGTGTATGTTTGTATGTGTAAAACCAGCAGCTGGAGAAACTTCATTTGCATATTTCCTTTTGTGCTGACAAATAATCCAAATTTTCTTTTCATAGGCCCTCTCTTTCCACTGTCTTGACCTCCTTAAACCTTCATTGAACTGGCCTGGTTTCATATGGAAGGAGGACAAGTTTGCTTTAGTTGGTGTTCTCTGTCAAGATCATCATCTCTGCTCTTCTTCAGAATCAGCTAGAGTTACTGGGATTGATCGTTTCTTAGGTGTTCCCATCTGAAGTTGTAGAAAGTTAGATTATTTTGCTTCACTTCTCTGATCTTTGTTTGGGGTTCTGTGGCTTGAATGACAAGCAAACTTAATGTTCATCTACAGCTGCTGTTGTGCTGGAAGGCAACTAAAAGATAGAGTACTGCCATTAAAGTCACTACATTTTCACTGAACTCTGTTTACAAATTGTAGCATTGAGCTTCTTTTTAGCCTTTTATTTCTTTGTCTGTTTCCCTTCCTCTAAGTAGGGTTGATAATGCCCTCTGTAAATTGATGTACAGTTATCATCTATATCTCTTATATGAATGTGGGTTTGTAGAACCTGAAGATCATTAACTTCCCTGTGTCAAAGTCCATAATACCTCCAGGACTTTGACAGCGTGTTGCTACTCAAATCCTATATACACCCTGCAGTGCTGATATGTGCTACTAATTTGCTATTGTCATGACTAGTTTATTACTTTGCCTGTCCACAGGGAAAAATGCTTTTCCATCCTTTTCACAGTAGGCAGTACTGCTCAGCAAGGAAATGTAGGAGTTCTTGTGGACAAAGTAGTAAAAGAGCTGGTATCTGCTGCCCTGGGGTAGCACGACACAGATACTTCTCTTGTGGGAGAGAGGTAGGTGTAGGAGCAGGATCAGCACACAAAATGTAGTCAGTAATACTGGGAGAACAAAGGTTTATTTGCACTTTTGGGAAGTCATCTGGAAGCACTTTACAACCTTCCCTCAGCGGTTCTGGTGTGTCTGTGTCGCTATGTTGAGGTGGGAGGTATGTTAGAATGCTGCACTGCAACCTTGGGGAGAAATATCCTCCAGCTGAGATACGTAACTGCTCCTTTATAACATCTTTATAAATAGGCATGTATCTCTTCTTAGCTGTGCTTTATACAGCCCAGCCTGGCTGAAACACCTATTCATCTGCCCATCAAAGTCATGACATTCACAGATCACGGGCAAGTTGGAGAGCCACTCTGTATCATTTTTTTCTGTCTTCCGAAAATGTTTTTTGATGCTCTTTCTTAAAAAGGAAAACAGTGCCTTTTGAGGGCAAACTTGCTTCAGTAGAGAGGGCATGTATCAGAATTTTTTTGAGGGGGGTTAATCAGCATTTCTGAGGTTCTTTCATGTGTATGAACAACACAATTTTTTATTTGCGGAATGAAGAGAGGTCTTCCCTCTCTTCCCCCATCCTCTTCTCCCATTGTTTTCTCTTGTAAAATACAGATTCCTTTTCACATTCATCTCACTTAAGAATGAATTTGTGTAGTTTTATCTTTACAAGGGTAAATATTAGAGTTTTTACTAAAAAAGAAAAATACCAAGGAATCCCATATTCCATGGTCAGTTTCATGGTGCTGATAATAAAGGAATCACACGAGCCCTAAAATTGTCACCAGAGATCCACAATACTAACACGGTTGACTGAAAAATAGATGCTTCAGGAAGTCAGAAATGCTACGCTGCTACTACCTGCAGCTGGTATATCAAATTAAGAAGAAAGTAAATTACTGTTGCTCCAGGTAACAGCTGTTCCAGTATTGAAAACTCCACTACTCAGAAGTACTGTTTAAAACAAACTAATTTTAAGATTATTTTATCTTACGGGACATCGGTGTAATAATGGCTTGTTAATCATGCTGGCTAAGGCTAGTCTAACTAGGTCATTAAGGTAATGAACAAATTAGCAAAGAAGCCTTAATGTATTTATGAATATCAAAATCTTTAGCAGGGTTGTCTCATAAATTGTATTCATTTTAAAAGAATACTTATAGAAAATGTAGTAGTCAGTTGACTTCTTACAGAAGAACACCATCCTGATAAGGCTGTAAGTGTGCTGGGACATAGTTTATTCATGATTTCATAGTATGAAATTTTATTGTGACAGGTGTTTGGCGTCCCACAACACCAATTCTTGCTTCCTGTAAATGTATCGTTAAAATGAAAAATATGCACTTTTAAGGCACACGTATAGTAAATCAAAAGCTTGGTTTTGCTTAAATATTTTCTTTTACCTGTGCTAGCTGATTTTTCAAAACATATTTTGCAGCACTCAAAACAAGGCCAGCTGGATGGCAGCAAGGGATGAATCTACTCTGAAAGTTTAAAAAGGCCCACTACAAGTGAATGCTGTATTCTATTTATATCCTTAAGCCAATCTCTCAAAAGACTTAGTTTTAGATTAAAGGATGTAGCTCTAAATTGGATCTCATAGCAGCTCAACAAGAATGGTTATTTCCCCGTGCAGGTGTGGAAGGTGAGGGTAGGATTGGGAAGCTCTGCATAAAGCCTTTTTCTTTTTCTGTTCTTATTGAGTCAAACTCCCCATTGTTCCTTTAACAGAACAAGCTCTATGGGGCACACGGCTGGTACAAATAGACCTGTGCCCTGCTGTGGGTATGGGTTTTGGCAGTTACATATTATCCCCTATACGTAAATACAGTGCAATACTACAAAGTACAGCCTTGCATGTCTTTCCACAGGTGGCTTGCACACTGTGTTTTTGGAAGCTGCACCTGCTATGTTCATACAGTCACACACTATGGTCATGGTCCAGGAGGTAGATCTTGCTTCCTGAATGAGATGGAAAAATATAGCTTGACTCAATGCTAGAAAGCAATATTCTTCGATTACTGTAAGCAATACTTACAACAGAATACTCTTGTACAGCAGTTTTCACTGCACTGAATCTATACAATACAATTCTGCAAAAGACAAATCACCATCAGATATCCTGGAAAGAAATGAGGTTTTCTAAGAAACAACTTTGCACTGAAAAGAAATATTTTATTAATCAATTTGTTAATGGAATTAGAAACACTAGCTTTCCACAGATTCAGTAATTTGTATATCTAGAGTATTTTCCCCTCAAAAAAAGATGAATAACAGAAATAACTACTGTTTCCTGGCTTACTCATTTCTGACAAATTTATTAGTCTATAAGTGTGATTACCTCTTCATTCTTTGGTTTAAGCAAAAAGTGCACTGTTCATATGTTATCTACCTGAATAAATTGGATTCTTGCAGTAATTGACTTACCGTCCTATGTAAATTAGGCTACGTTATCCTTTATTGTTAAATTCAGTTTAATTTATGGCGCAAATATTGCTGGAGTAAGAGTTTCATTAACGAGCAGATGCTAATTTGTTTAGGATTAACTGATCTAATTCTAAACAGGTACCAGTGTACCATCTCATTAACAAATATGTAGTTTCTATACATACGTCTTTCCAGTATAGTTAAAACTAATCTCTCTCTAGACTGTATGTTTTCTTAAAATGCCTTATTCAGAGTAGAGATTCTCTATTATTCAGTGAGTAAAATTATTTGTCAGAACAGAGTAGAAATTTGTTCTTTATCATAAGTCATGTTTACATTGTCTTTTTAGAGAGTCACAAAGATGTTTCTCAATCCTGGCTTCTGTATTTGGAGCAAGTGTCATAAGATGATGAACTTGAGAACTGTGTTGCAAATCCGTGAAAACTTAAAGGCAGACAGCAAAGGATATAGATGATGTTTGATGCTTAGAAGGATGAAGCCAATGAATTTATTATTATTTAATAGCTAAGTCTGTTGTTGCATTCAAAGTGTATGAATTTGCAAGTCATCTATCACACCGAAGGAATATTTTTTAGGAAAATTGCTAAAAAATGCTTTCCTTTGTGAATATGATTTCCTTGACCATAATTAGCAGCTACTGCAAATCCAGGTGAATTTAGCGATCAATAGTTGCAACATTTGTCAGTGAAAGAAGCCTTACTTCTGCAAACATTAATAAATGGATAAAACCCTTGCCACATAACAAGTAACTCCTGCACCAGCGGAAGGATTTCACAGTAATTTCTATCTAACTGAAGGTTTATTGTTAAAATTGGAAAACGTATTATTTGATTAACTTTACCCCATCTCTTGAATCTTGAAGCAATCAAATAGAATTATTTGAGGTTCTGGAAAATCAGAGAGAGAGAGAGAGAGAGAGAGAGAGAGTTGGTGAATGATTTCCACACAAGAAAAGACTTTTATTGTTCCTGTTTTGAGATCTTCAGTTTGTTAAAACTTAAAAGTGGAAAGAAAATTTATCTTAGTGTGTGAATTGAAACAAAAGAAAATGTTTACTCTCACTCTGCAGGAGAGTACCCTGCTACTACTCTGCAGGAGAGTACCCTGCCAGTACTTGCAAGGCCCTAATTATTACTGAATAAAATTGGAGACAATGGGAGTTTTGCCATTGACTTTCTCGAGGCCAAGATTTAAGCTTTATGGACACAATTAGGCTTCCCTGGAGCCTAGAGAGATTTTGCTCTTGTAAATTATTTTCACCAGGACTTCTGGAAGAACCATATGCAGAAGGATTAGGAACAAATTAACACCTCTATTGTTTCATTGAGCAGCTCTATCAGAAAAGGGATGGTATATAAACTCACCCAGACACAGCTCTTCTACCTCGCTTCCTGCTTATTCCTTCTTCCAAGGTCTTTGTAGCTATAACCTTACTGCCTTCTGTCTCTGGGGTAAAATGACTCTACGCTCTTCACTCCCTTCTCTGTCCCCAGTAGCAACAGCAGAGGTGGCTGTTCTTTCATCTCGTCAGTATAGAATATAAGTACATCTACAGCTATAGAAAACCGAGATCTTACCACAGCCATACAATCATTTCTGTTCCAAATTATAAAGCTCTAATTTATTTATCTATTATACTGTATTCTCTGCTGATTCTTAAGAACATTTTTTTTATCCATTAAAAAATGAGTAAATCTTGCAAGTTAATGCTATAGCTAAAATATAACTTCATGTAAACTCAACACGTTTTTTAAAAAATTGCACTGGGACAATCCAGCAGAGACAATTGACATTCAAATTTGTAATTAAACTGCTCCATTTGAGCAGAAATGATTTAGGCTTGAGCTGTGGAACATATTTTTCTTTTGCTTGTTAGTACACAGGTGTGATGTTTTTATTAAAAAGAAGGCATGCCAATATTCTTACACAGTGCAGCTTAATGAGATGTGAAATATGAATGTGTCCATAACTTACAATATATACAGGATTTCTATGATTTGATTCAGTTCTCTGTAGTGCCATATAAATGCTGCTAAAATAATCCAAGCCTGAAGAACAAATTCCATCTAATGCTTTACCTGTGTCTTAAGAACCTACTTTTATCCCATCCAAAGGTTGATTAATTAAAAGACTCCACTGAAAGAGAAATTTTCTTATTTTTGCAAAACTACCAAAAAATTTTCTGTAAGTCACTCTAGAAGAAAATGCAAACTATGCAGTGTGTCACTTATCTGTATTGTACAAATTTACTTGTTTTATTTATTATATTCTCTAACTTATTGTCATAGTTTCAGCTGGGGTGGCGTTGACTTTCTTACTAGCAGCTGGTACAGTGCTATGTTTTGGGTTTGAGATGGGAACACTGTTGATAGTGCACTAATGTTTTTGGTTGTTGCTAAGCAGTCAAGGCCTTTTCTGCTCCTCACACTGCCCCACCAGCGAGTAGGCTCCAAGTGCACAAAAAGCTGGGAGGAGACACAGCCAGGACAGCTGACCCCAACTGACCAAAGGGATATTCCATGCCAGTATACAAAACTGGGGCGAAGAAGAAGGGAAGGGGGGGCGTTTGGAGTTATGTGGTTTGTCTTCCCAAGTAACCGTTACACGTGATGGAGCCCTGCTTTCCTGAGGATGGCTGAACACCTGCCTGCCGATGGGAAGTAGTGAACGAATTCCTTGTTTTGCTTTGCTTGCATGCACAGCTTTTGCTTTATTAAACTGCCTTCATCTCAACCCACAAGTTTTCTCACTCTTACTCTTCTGATTGTCTCCCCGATTCCACTGGGGGGAGAGTGAGTGAGCAAATACGTGGTCCTAGTTGCTGGCTGGGATCAAACCACAACCCTTATTAAGTTTTGATATCATGAATACCACCTCATATACATTCTATTGAAATGACTGGTACTATTCCTGAAGACCCTAATTATATTCAATTGAGTAAAAAATTGTGGATATGGCCCCTTCATTATTATTTCTAAAATTCTGAATTTGGAAATAAAGTTCATATCCTTGCCAGCTATTCTGTTTATAAGAGAGCTTGAAAGTAATACAACCTTTTTCTCAAGTAGGCCTTCTCCCTCTGCCGGTAGCCCTGGCTTCCACCACTGATTTTTGGTTGTCATTCTGACTATGAAATGGTGTCCTGTTGCAGTAAGGACATCATGATGCACGAGGTGACATGCAAGCAGGCCTGCAAGGCATACACTCCTTAAGCACTTTCATTCCTCTTCCTCCAGTGACCACATTAACTCAGCCACCTCAAAAACATGTTTCTGCTCCTCTTTCTGTAGTAGCTCTTCATTAATCTCACTCTCTTTTTAATTTATTGAACCTACTTACATTGAGGCCACAAAATTTCATAAGTTGCTACTCTGTTGTTAAGTAATCACTGCTTGTATTTTCAATGTTTCAGCAAAATGAAAGAAATATGTACAACAAAACCCTTTCCTATGCTTTTCTGAAATCTGACGAAAATCAAGAGTTGTTGTGTGAAAAGGCAATTTCATTAAAACAACCTTTAAAAATATTGTTCGGAGGAAATCTTGTAACTGGAACATAATTCATGTGATTGTGCTTTCTTGGGATTGAGATATCTGGGCAGAGAAGAAGTCTTTCAGCATCTCTGCTGTACCTTTCATTGCTCTGTATCATACGCATTAAGCATTATTGATTCATGACTGCTGGATTATTTTGCATTTTTTGTGTTATGGTGTGCCTGTTTGCCTGTTTTTTTGGGCCAACTTAACTCAAAACAAGGAGATTAAAAATTCAGAAGATACTCTGTTTCGCTCACAAAATTCTGTGCCTCTAAATGCCTTAAAATTATCCCTCTACTGTAAGTGTTAAAATTAATATTTTTCACCTCTGTGGTAAAAGCTAAGATTTTTTTTTTAATTATTTTCCTATTTAGAAAAGAGAGTGGTCAAATAGTTTATAATAGTATGCCTTGTCACACTGATCGACAGGTTGAGGAAGAATCTTTCTACTCTCCCGTTCCCTACCTGTTCTAGTGTGTCATTATCAAACAAAAAGAGACACTTTAACTGACAGTGCTTTACAGAAAGTGTGATTTACAGAGCAAGTTTTTTGTATTTAACATAACATTAAATTTAAATACATGAGGAAGAGAGTTTTTATATTAATTTGTAATACCATCAGTGAAGAAAAACATTTGAAATAACGAGAAAAAAATGTATTAAGGGAAAGATCAAAAAGGAGAATGTTTAATCAGCACCAACAGAATTTAATAGGCCTTTTCTCTAAAACCCCCCAAGATCAGACTGGAATTGCAGAGCATACTGATATAAATAAAAAAGGAAACAGCAGAAGATTTATTTGCTACTTAAATTTCCGATCAATGTCAAATTAAGTATAAGCTTTTATAATTGGTTTAGAAACTTTGACCTCTCCAAATGCAATGGACTTAAACTGATACTCTTTCAGTGTATGTTTCCAACAACGTGTTTAAAAGGAGGAGATCCTACAGCTCCAGTCTTTGTTTTCATGTTCTAACTACAGAAACCTGTTCTTTTTGATTTATGAGAGACATCCCATTAAAAGGACTTAAAAGCTGTGTATTTATCAGTGATGATGATGATGATGATGATGATGATGATGATGATTATTATTATTATTATTATTATTATTATTATTGCCACCATGTTTGGGATATACACACGGAAAAGATTTCAGCATAGGTAGACCACTGGGTAACACAACAGGAGTCTGTATGGTAATCTGTGTCCAGGCTCCCTGCCCCTCTACTCCGCTCTCCTNCACTTTGTGTGTTCTGATGCACCATTTCTAAGATGATGGAGGCCAGCTAACCCCTAACCACAGTTTTCTATTAGGGACTGATTAACAGTAGGAGATAACTGGCTTCATAGATGTTTATGACTACATAGTTGGAGATACATTTCTTGTCCTAGTTGCAGTTGTGGTGTGGAAATGTATGCTAATCATCAGCTACTGTCCCTCATACAGGTTGCTGCCTCCTCAGAACAACTCCAGCAGGAAGTTTGAGTTTTCCATAATTAACTTCAGAAAAGCGAGGCTTAAAAATGCCAGCTATTCACCTGCTTTAACTAGATCAGATATAAAGGATATAAAGAAGTTCAAGGGGATTCAATTAGCTCCAGACATTTGGGGTGAAGTGAATGCCACCAAGGGAAGGAGTGGGAAGCTGCTTAGAGCCACGACGTCTGCCAGCAGCAGCTGTCATTCCATAGCCCCTATTTGCTGTGGCAGTCAGCAGGCAACTGTCCTTTTGTCTGTCATTTCAGAAGTCGAATGGCATACAGTACACTGTCTTTGCTATGACATATTTGTAGCTAATCCTACAGCCTACACAAACGTATTCACACTGGCATCAGTAGGACAGTTCCTGTGAGAGAAAAAAAAGTCGTGCAACTGAGCAGCTGTAGCTATACCTTCAGTGGGAAATTAAATCTCAAGAAAAAATCCATACTCTCATGACCCATTATTAGATGAGACGAGGAATCTCATATATTGATCATGTTGGATTCGGTATTCAAGTACGTGTCCCCTGACACTAGTGGTATTTTCTGTGTAAAGCCCAAGTAGTTAGCATGTAAGGAATAAGGAAAATAAACTGTGATTTTATACCTTGTAGCTTAAGACATCTATACAGTATAATTCTACAGAAAATGGATCACATTCACACACTCTTGAAAGAAAAAAGATTTTGTTACTTCACAAGCATAAACACCTAATTTTAGACTGAAAATACCTAACCTTGCCAACAGCTTAATTTCAGTGACATTTTGCAATATAACGTTCCTGCTTGTTCTCAACTTTTTGAACAGTGGTTATCTGGTGATTTTCAGAGAGACTATCTTCATAAATATAATTAGGCAGTCATTAGAAATTATGAACTCTCCTCTAATAGGTTTCTTAAAAATTTTGTTATAGATATAGCATCTTTCATGTAAAGGCTTCCTAACTCTCTAGTATCTATTTTTATTATATTTATTCATACAGCATAATGAATATTTTCATGCATTGATCTTTTCTATATGTTGTAGAAGGGATACAGCAGGGAACATAGTGCAAAATAATGTATTACTGTCGGTGTGTGGCACCCAGACGGATGCAGGTCTTTTTGATATTCTTACAGTGATTCCTGTTTCAAAAAGGAAATACTACAATCTTACATACTAGCTAAAAAGAGCACCACCCCTCCACGCTTACCATTTTCATTAATTACAGCAATGCCATTGGGTGTTTTGCATATCTTGCAAAATTAAATAGCAAGAATGTAGAATTTCATTGTAATGTTGTCTTTTCTTCATTTAGTTTTCAGAATTAAAAACAAGTATTGCCTTGAAAAGGAATACAAGTATCTGCTGTTGAAGGCTGTGACGATTTTTCCCGAGACCCCTGCTTGTGGCAAATTCCCTTCTCTCATTTCCCAGTTTCAGTTTCATTATGATCCCACTTAACCACCGGGACTCCAGCCAGGTAGTGGTACAGAGGGAGCACCAGTGTTTTCGCAGGTGTAAATCGAGCCAGCCCCACTGGTGCCAACTGAAATGCATTCATTTGTAAGAGCTGATGTCTTGCACAGACTACTTTGAACCAGAAGAGAGTTTATCATAGATTTCAAGTGCACAATAGTGAAAAGAAAGGAAAAGGCCACATCTATGCATGAGGATACATAGCACAACCTCACCTTTCCCATCTGATGCATTAAGGTCTTTGGGCTGCAAGGGTTTTAGATTCAATCCCCTGCTCTGTTCCTGCTAAATGCTTTGAAAAATTCTGAAATTATGAAAATTTAATGAGATGGTGAAATCATTTTCCACTGACCTGTCACCAGCAGCTGCACACTTCATTGTAGCTGATATTACTTCAGCAGGATGTATAAAATTGCACTTGAGAAAGAAAAAATTGAAAGTTGATAAATTTCCTCAAATTTTGTCTTCTGTTGTTGTCTAATAGCCAGTACTGGAATTTGTTGTTGGAACCTGTGATTATGTTGTTACTTTACAATGCTAATACCTAGAGGCCTCAGCAGATTCATGGTCCCATCAGCTGTTACTATTCTGCAGAACATTTCTCTCAAATGGAATTCAACATAACTGTGGACTTAAACCTATACGTACACAGAGCACATTGTAACATGGAGTTATATGAGTTCAGTAAGAATAGTTGAGTAAAAAAATCACCTCCCATATTGATTCTTACATTACTCTTTAAGAGAGGACACAGTTTTTCTGTATGCATCCACTCTAGCTGAAATGGTAATGTAAAAGTCATTGTCAGAAATATATCCAACTTGTAACTTACATATATAATTACTTGTATAAGCAAGTTATAATGAGAGATTATTGATAGATTTTTATTTTTTCAATATTTTACTAATGCATTTTTTTTCATTTAACAATATTTTTTTCTGTCTGTAGGCAATTGCATTTCATGAAAGAAAAAAAATATTTATTTTGGAATATGCTTTTGCAAGTGTTATTATTGAATTCTGCATAATGCAACAAAAATAGGCTTGTACAGTAGAATTAGAAAAATAACAATCCCTGACCCCTCAAGTCAGTGATGTTGGTAGGGATGAGGATTCAGTTGAACTGACCCGGTCAGCTACTGTTTTTATTTCTTTCTAATGACTTATTTGCCATCATACTACTAACTGGCAACCACACTCATTATTGGAAAAGACTGGTCTGACTTAATATGCTTAAACTAAATCCCTGTGACAGAAGGAGATAATGTTTTATGTAATTGGATAATTGGTGTTTTAATTTAAATAAAGCTCAGCTTTATTTGCCAAACAGAAATCATTAGAAAAAGAGTAGAAAAACTTTTTATTTAATTTCTTTTGAATAAGAAAGTATTCTAATCTAATTTGGACAGTGTACAAAAGATACTTCAAAATGCAGAACCGTGTTGTCGATCACCATTTTTATAAAAATTAGACAGAAGAATGCCAGTTCTTGGAAGTAGATATTTTACTAAACATAGGAAAAGAAGCCATAGCAATACATCCCTAAGAAAATTAGTCATGGTGATATGATATGCACAGCTTGCTAGCTCAAACAATTATTTTTTTATCCTTGGTATATTTTTATATATTTACATATTTTTAATATATACACACATTCTTTAATTGACATTTTAAATTATCGTTTAAAATTCTTATAGCACTAAGAAAGCCTAATCATGGATGTGGGGCTCTTGTAAAAGCCGTGTGGAAAGCTAATACAAATACCCCTTCTATTGCAAATAATATTCAGTCTTAATAGGAAACAAAGCCATCTTTTCCAAATGACCTTTAGAAAACAGCACTCTTCTTTTTTTTGTTCATCTTTCTTTTACCTCATCATTTTGTGTTTGGACTCGATGATCTTAAAGGTCTTTTCCAACCTAAATGATACTATGATTCTATTTTAGTTGCTACTTCTTTCCATATGCCTATTTTGCAGATTGTTGTTCATCTGACCTGGTTTGTTGTAGTGTCCTGACTCCTCCCGACACAAGCTTCAGTCTGCAGTCTTGCCTGATTAATGCATGTTAACTGAGTATTCAGACGATGCCCTAGGTAATCCAAATTTTTAGGATCAAGAAATATTTGCACTGAGTGTGCTGTGAGCAGATTTTCCCTCGTCCCTAAATGCCCTCTGGAGGGATGTGTGTGTGTATGTCTCTCTCTGTGATGGAGAGGGGAGGAAAGAAAAAATATTTGATTGGATCTGATCAGCAGCAATTGCATCACTGTTTTTACTACTCAGTTTCTTGAGTTAAAGTCTCTGACACCACCAGCCCCTTTTATCTCAGGAAAATATTAAACTTTTATGTATTTTTAGACAGAAGAAAAAAATGCATTTGTATAAAAGCAGTACATTAGAATCTAATTATAAGTTTTTAAAAGGAACTTTGCAATCTGTGTAGACTATAGAGTTCTTGCCGATAGAAAATATGTGTAGAATAAATATCTTTTAAACAGGCAATGTTCCAAACAGAAAGTCATCTCTAAATGGTGAGTATCAAAGGTTTCTCTAAGCTCATTTACACCCTCCTCTCCTGTAGTGGGCATCCCTTTCCAACACAGAGACTTTTGCAGTAGAGGATTGCCAATATAGCTCTGCTTGCAGCTATGTTTTCCATATAACAATGACCTTTTTTCTTTTCCTGAGTTTAGGACATCAGTCTGTGTTTGCAGTCTTAGGTAAAACTGGATTTAACTGACTATTTTGACTTCTCAAACAATTTGCATTGCGCATCTTACCCAAGAAAGGGCAGGGGGAGGAGCTGATGGCTACAGAGCAAATGGAGATAATTGGAAGTAGATACAGGCAGAGGAAATAATGGAGTAAAATCCTAAAATACATTGTGTAATGAAAAATGATGTAAAGATACAGATATGGGATGGATAACTGGTAGTTGTGCATGCAAGGAAGGGTTAATATCTTGGAACACTAAGAAATGTTTTCAGTCCAGATATGTACTGCAATATAGCATTTAAATTGATCTAGTAGCAATAAATAAATTGAACACTGAATTTTTCTTCAGCCTGTGAAATTGGCAATGGAATAAGACTTAGAATCATAAAATGTATCACAGGGTGAATATATCAATTTAGGGATGTTAAACATTGCTTGACACTTAAAACTTTTTTACTTCCTCCTCTTTTCTTTCTCTACCTTTTTTTAAAATTGTATATGGATGGGAAATTAAGAAAGGGAACCAGTCAATTCGTAAAACAATTTTGCAATATCTGTATTGCTGTCATATTAAGATCACAGCAACCCTAGTGAATGTCATAGCCCTTGTTTTTGCATGGTCTGTGAGGGGGTAGTGATTGCTTCATTTCAAGGCCAGACTATCTTGCAATTTTTTAAATTTCCTTTGCTTTTGATTTATTTATCTATGCCTGTGAATTTACAAATTCGTGTCTCCAAATCATTGTAAGTTCATAAATGCAAGCCACTGAAGTGTGTAGGAAAAAAGAAGATGTATAGTTGAGGATCAGATGCACAGGATACTGAGAAGCAAATCAGCACTAGGGAACAAATACTTCTGAGCCATACTACTGCCATGTTGAATTTAGCTAGGAGTATAGAGCAGTTCTTGAAGTACATTAGCTAATGTATTTCTTGATCTTTCATGTGGTTTCATATGTAATATCAAATCATTTGTGCAGATGTATGAATTCTTGAAATAACACGGAGTTAATAACACTGAGTTATTGAAGCAGTACAGTCTTGATTTATTGCTAAAATATGAATAATCATACTGCTTGTTAGGAATTGGACATAACTGCCTGGAAAACTGAATAAATAATTTCTCCCAGATGTGCTTGTAGCGAGTTGTTACCAACTTTTTCATCATCTCTGAAGCAAACTAGCTTTCAGCTAGTTACAGGCTGAAGCAGATTGCTAGATCATATGGACTTGTAGACTGACTCAGTCTGGCATCTGGTATTGGATATGATTCACGAACACTATCATAGTTTCTGCATGGCTTTACACAATGTATTTCACAATAGTTTTCATCTTGTTATTTGTACTTGATTTTTTTATCAGTCATTTCCTCTGCCATATGTGTTATTGTTTGCAAACATTAGCAAGAATTATGGGATGATGTTTCTTTAACTGCCATCACAGAAAAGTATTCATGATTTCCTGCACTACCAGAGTTTGCTGCAAGAAATCATTGATTTTACACTTGGGGCAGATTTGCCCAAAGATCTGACACTAAACTCTGTGTTACTTACAGCGCAGATTGGAGCAAAAGTAGAAATGAATCCCTTGCATTTCCAAACCTTTGTAGCATTTTTAATAATCAGGATTTAAAGAGAAAACATAACAGTAAGAAAAATCCATGTGAATACAATCATTTGTACCACGCTGTTGCAGTAAATTCAAGTAATTCTGAAATGTAAACACACTGAGGGTGTTTAGGTAAGATTTGAGCGCTTGTTCTCTTGCCCTGTAGTTTTGCACAAATAGCAGAAGAGCATGAATTTGAAAATAAGTACAAGAAAGAAGGAGAAATGGGATACAAAACCAAAACTACTGCTGGACACAGTGTCAGAGAAACTAGTCTCTCATAAATCTTCTGTAAGTTTTTCAGCACAAAAAATAAATGTCTTTTCTTCCAGTGCAATACAGCTTGTAACACATAAATCAGAGACACACTAGCAAGCTCTTATTCTTTAGCCTAAACTGCTTTCTGGAAAATTTCAGGCACTGGAAGTCAGGATTGTTTTCTACTGCTGTGCAAGTCCAACCAAAGCTAGTTCCTCTCTCTCGGTCCTTGCATCTGAATTTCAATATTGTGTGCCTTTTATTTTTGGAGAATTTAGTTCATTTTAAATTAAATCAACCAGCTATTCCCCCACAGTAATTAGACACTTTGTAATATTGAATTGCCCCACCAATTGCATAACTCAATGTGGGTTACAAATAAGCATGCATTTGCACATTGTCCAGCAATGACATCTAAGAAGCCTATATTGAAATCAGCAAATTAGAATGATTTGATGAACAAATACAATGTGACAGATCCAGCTAATGCAAAGTAATACAACTCTGCTTAAATCAATGGAATAATTCCTAGGTTATACTGGCTGAGTGATATTTGTGAAGCACAGTAAACACATCTATTACTGTATAATTGCTAATGCTGCCAGTTATAAAGGTTTTTTGTTGAAAAAAAGCTATGCTTGTGCTTGTCTTTGTATTTCACTCATTATTTCTCTTAAGAGCCCTTGTTTTGCCTTTTTCTTGTTATATTTTTTAACTTTTTCCCCAGCTAGGGGAAGCAACTATAATTATTTCTCTCTAGTATAATCCAGGTGCTCAGATAACGCATACAATGCAGCCTGATTTGTTACTAGTTGAACATAAACCCTTCAACTGGCAATCAGAAAGACACTCAATCATCTCAGCTTTCACACCAAATCTGATAGCAGGAGATGGGAATAGAGACAATATTCTTGGCACACTTCCCTGTTTACAAATGCCTACTTCGAAACCACATTTTTCTCCTCTGTGATACTGTTGTTTCCAGGAGTACTGAACAAGGTAGACTTCACAATAAAGCCCATACATATTTTACTTAATACAGGGACACAAGTAAGAAAATGGTGTGGTTCCCTCTACAAAGTTCTAACATTTTTTCTTTGAGCTTTCTCATCATCACTTTGATTTTTTTTATTTTTTTTTTTTCACTCCACGTGTGACTGTAAGTCTCTATATGATAATGGACGGAAAATACAAAGTTTTAACTGAGCAAGGTATAATGGAACAGCAGGAAGCTTGTGAACCACTTAAATTAAAATGATGAGGAAGAAGTAGTCATTAATTATCTCAGGCTGCATTATCTTTTCATTTTGCAAGCAAGGAAATATTTAACACCCCAGGAGGAAAAGAATTAACTTCCTTTGAATCTTTCCACAGTGAACCAGTGCTCAAGAAGCAAAATGCTTTACTTCGGACTGGAGAGATAATTTTAAATCACAGGCAGGGAGCAGCTAGATGAAAGATCAGAATCTGGTATATTCACTGAGCAGGAATGATGAGATGAAAAAGTAGACAAAGAAGAGACTATATTCATGTTCTCTCTATCCCACAAACCATGACCTCTTCCACAGTCACAAGGACCTATTTTCAATTTCAAGGCAATAGCTATAAATGTTAATAATTGCCTTTACCTCTTTCTTTGTAGCTTAGCTTCTTGCCCCATTACCAAAACCATTTAGTTTCTCAGTAATTCATTTTCTACATAATCTCCTTTCATGTCCCATGTTTCCTCTATTGTGTTTCACCTTGGGCAGTACATCATGTAAATAAAGCCTATATCCATAATCGCTTTACTGTACTGCTTAAGGGAATTCACTCTTGAAAACTCCATTCCAACCTGTGTCCATTATAGCAGATCTCTTTAGTCCTCATTAGATGGGACAAGCAGGCGAATATTTTAAAAGCTATTTCAGCATTAGTGATGTAACCTTGAATATCTATTCAAAACTTTTAGGTGTATTTAAAGGATGAGCATGAAGCAGATAAAGGCATCTGAGAAAGAAATTCATCACACTGTATTTCGATTTCAAAAATTCTTGCATTTGCAATAGTGTTTAAGGCCACATTATAGTAGTATAGACGCAGATCAAATGGACAAAAACTTGTATTCAAGTATTTTTGTCAAATTAGAAATAGAGATTTAACATACTAACAGCCTGGAAAATGTATGTATGGGTATTTAAGGCAGAAATAATTGAGTTAAGGCAGAAATGATTGAATTCTGTATTCTTCCAATGAGCAGAACTCCTAGCTTCACACTGTCTGCAATGTGACTATCTCAGAAAGGAGAGAACAAGCGATCAAATATTTGTGTAAAAGAGGTAGTATTTTTAGTTCTGTTTAGTGTTTACTGTAATTAAGAGGTATATATTGTCTTTTTTAAACCAGGTTTCTCTTTGAGTTTGAGTTTAGGATTCTTTCAAGCTTTTGTGTGTGAAATGAAAATTAGATCATTCCCTTCTACTTCTCTGAAATCCAAATGCCTATGAAAGCTTTTGACACTCTCTTTGTTTGATGTGGTTACTGGTGGTTTTCCATCCTTGGTCTTAAATTTCAGTTTATAACAAAGCTGAAGCCCTGCTTCATTGCAGTTTTAGTAGTGAAGAGTATCTGGGGGAAAAAGCAGGTGGAATTTTGAAATGCTCTCTGTGCTGGGCACTAGATGGAGGTAAAAATATTAGATAACATGCTACGCACATTTTTTCCATGCACTTAGAGGCAGTTAAGGGCTTATGAAATTGGTTCCTCTAACAATTTTTATTACATAAGAGAAAAAAAAAATAATAATAATTGCCTTCAAGCTTAGAAAAAGCCATTAATGTTCTTTTCCTCCTTTTTTTTTTTTTTTTCTTTTTATTTGCAAGCTCCATTCTGACTTGGACAAGGGAGTGGGCACTGTTAAATATACCCTTTCAGGAGATGGTGCTGGCACAGTTTTTACCATTGATGAGACCACAGGAGACATTCATGCCATAAGGAGCCTAGATCGAGAGGAAAAACCTTTCTACACACTCCGTGCTCAGGCTGTGGATGTTGACACGAAGAAACCACTAGAGCCTGAATCAGAGTTCATCATCAAAGTGCAAGACATTAATGATAATGAGCCAAAGTTCCTGGATGGGCCTTATGTTGCCAGTGTTCCAGAAATGTCTCCAGTGGGTAAGTAAGAAGTTTTAAACACTTGATAACTAATTGCATATTACTTAATTGTCTCAATGTGCATTTCCTGCTAAGGAAAGAAAGAGAGCCTGAAATGAAAATATAACTTCTAAAAATTATCATTAGAAATGTCTCGCTCTGTGCTTAGAAATAGACAGATTACAGTTTTGTTTTAGCTTTATTTTCTTATTTAGAAGCTCATTCTCCTGCAAAAAGAGCACTTGTGACTTTAAGTCTCTGAGGACAGGAGGAGAAAAAAAAAAAGATATTCAAGGCAGGTATGCTAAGGTCCAGGGGTTCTGTGGACCCCCAAGCCTGTTATTTCACTTGATGAAGTGTGTTCCCCTCTCTTCCCGGTTATCATTGACTGTTTCCTGTACAGGATTAGATGGTACAACAGCATCCTGCCAGTTACTCTTCTTGTCTTTGTGGCTGTTAAATAGCACTTGCATGATGCACTAATTATGAATTAGGGGACAATTCTTTATCCAAGTCCTACACTGTGAGTGCTGAAAGTAACGATTGCCCTCACCTGGCTCTCCACAATGCAAGAACGGGAGTCAGAGAGGCCCGGCAAGACTGGTCTCAAAATCCTAGCGTCCGAGAAAATATTGAGTGCATTGGATTCTTAAGTCAAAAAAAAGAGAAGACCGACTGGAAACATGGTAAGTTTTCAAAAAGCTAGCGTACAAAAGAGAGAATAATTTTCTCTCCAAAGAAGGTGGACTGTAGTAAGGATACTGAAAGATACAAGGTTTTGTTTGAAGGATTTTCACAACATGATAGATATTTGCCAGGAAAGACACAAAGAGCATTGATCCTGCTTTGGAGCAGAAGAATAGACTAAATGGGTCCTTCAGATCTCTGCCTGATGGCTGATTCTGCAGTGGTTCTGAGGAGTATGTTTGCAACACGAGCACAGTGCTTGTGTCCTGCTGCCAGATGGTGCTCCAGGCTTCCCTGGGGGCACCAGAAAGTAATTCATTGTGGGCTGGAAGACCTTTAACTTCCCAGTGCTAGTTTCATCTTACTGTCATTTTCTCTCCTAAGTTGTCTTTTCCCAGTACTTCACAAGCCAGTACTAGTAATTTAATACTCCCTGTAGCTGCTAACAGTTTCGGAAGTTCTCTGACTCTGAAATGTGCAGAAGGATCCTGTTGTCCCTTCAGCTATGTGGCTCAGATGATGATGTTTTGAAAGACAATCCAGGAGGCAACTAGCTATCTACACAAGTTGCTATATGGAATTAATATGGTAGTATTTTAAATTTTGTGACAGAGTGGTAGAAAGTAATAAAATGTGATACAAGTAGACAAGTAGAGATGATTATCTTAACCTCATACATGTGTAGAGATGAGTTCACTATAGTCACCCACAGAGATGCATCTATAGATTCGCTATATAGGTGCACTATTGTTGTTGTTGAGATGCAACTGAGTATGCTGTGTCATGTATACAGCATTTTAAAATAAATGCTTTTCAATTTATTCTCCTTTGGGAAAACAGCAGTAGATGCCATGGCAAAAATGCATCCTCTTGATCTTCAGTTTATCCAGTCGCATTCATTACCTCTAGAAGATTTATTCATAACAGTTTTATTTTCCTCTATAAGAAAAATAAAGGATGGATGAAAATTGATCAGAAAAAACAAGGCAAGGAAACAGTGCCCTAAATGGAGGCCTAAACTCCAGTTAGTGGTTACGAAAGTAGATAATTTTTGCTGTTGGGTTGTCTTACAGCAAAAATATCCATAAATGCCTTCTGTCACCTGTGATGTGCCAGGAGATTGTGCCTTCTCCGATGTAGTTCTCTCCACTCTCTTGCTCTCTCTTATCCATGCTTTTGCTATCTTATGCAAGCACAGATTTCTCCGAGGATCTAAAACTAGTGCTCCCTATCATCAGTACCATTTAGTTGCACCTATAGAGATGCCTAGACCTTCTATTGCCTGAAGCTGACATTGAAAATCACTTTTATTTTTTAGCTGGTGCAGTGTAACATTGTCTTGGCTTAGGCAAAAACCCTGATAAACTCTTCCTCCTATCTATGTTTTTACACTTTCATTTTCTAGTTGCCTGTTTTCAATCCCCAAATGTCCTAAACTTCACTTACTATATTTTTGCAACAGTATTTATTATGAACTACACTCATGCACCCAGTTTCCGTTGTGGGAAATGCACTACAATGTGACTTTTTTTCCCCCTTAATAGTAATTTCTATGAGCCTGACAAGCTTTTGTGACTAGTGACTTGCTGTCTTTTATTGTTGCATGACACTTGCATTCAAAGGTTTACTCAGTTTGGTAGTTTATCTTAAGGTTATAAGGAGCAAAATATGGGTGCCAGAGTTCATGTTGAAAGGGGAATACAGAGGTAGAGAAGTAGCTAATAAAATCCTCAAGGTATAAACTCAATGTAAACACACAGTATATATTCCATTTGGACAGTGAAATAAAGTGAATTGTATAAAACACCCTTGAGGTACCAGTCTGCAGCCGTAAGAGAGGATTGCATGAGGCTGGGAAGTCTTGGGAAGAAAAGTGTCCTTCAGACCCCTTACGCACATTTCAGAAATTTTCATGGCTGCACTGTTCTCAGTTTAGTAACATCTCTGATCTTCATACTAATTACTGTCACTGAAGCTTTGTTGGCTGAAAAAATGTCGTAGCATTCATCCCCAGATTCAGAGTTCCATTCATAGAGTTATAATAAAATTGCGTATCGGCTTGATCCTGGACCTTGGTGATTTTTTACTGGAAATGTTACAAAAAGACGGAAATTTGTAGGATCCTTAATATCTGGTTTTGTGCACATATATATGATTTGGACATATCTGTCATATCCAAGTTTTCCATGGTAGATTTTCTAAGAACTTTGTTGTGTTATTTTCCATGCATGTTTTAGGTGGAAATTTATTTTTTCCCTTCAAATTAAGTTTGCTGTTATGTTAAAGTTCTTCAACAGTTTCTGTACACTTGGGTTTGCTTGGTTTTCCAAATCAATACCATTCCTTAAAAAAAATTATAGTAATGCATATCTTTTAGCCTTTTCTGAAGAGGAGATATTTTTAGGTTTGCCATTTTTACTTAGTGGTGCATTCCTTACAGGGAGCCAAATTCTTTCACATGCTTTTTGCTAAGAAAAAAAAGATGTTAGCAGGATGTTTACTGTGTTCTAAAACTCTAACCCCACTATGAACTAGGACACCTACCTATTTTATGCCAACGGCTTGAATGGCCAGCTAGCCTTCCATACGTGCACTGTAACCTGCTCATGTGTGCTGAAGAGGACAGTCAATCACAGATATAAACAAAAAAGATCCTCTTTTGAAAAGCCCCTTGGTTATCCACTGGTGTAACAGGCAGGCTGTGGTACCCATCTATGATTTCCATTATTTCTGATACTTTCTAAGTGTGCATAGTTTCTGTGTTGATGCAGAAGGACGTTGATACCTCCTGAGTTGACAGTGTATTGCTCACATAATAAACAGGGTGCGGAAAACTTTATGGGGAAGAACTTATTTTGGAAAGGACAATGAAGTGAAATTCCCTGCAGAGAAACTCAGCAGATGGAGTCAGAGTACAACACAGAGATAGTATTTTAAGAACAGAGATTCCTATGCCATTGTCCTATGCTTAATGAGAGACTTATAAAAACTTGAGGGCTGGTCTCCTAATATATTTTTTCTGATATTGGATTCATTTTATCAATATCTTTACTTGAAAATATTGTCTTAATTTAATAAGAGTTCCAAAATGTAGAACAAGCCAGAAATGGAAATCTATGTATGAGGACTGAAAATGGGGCTGTAATTTCCCCGTTTCTAAGTTAGTATTAGCACGATATGTTGTCTTTAACTATATTTATTCAACTGTGTTGTTGTTTCTGGCAGCCGTGCCAGCCTCTGTTGCAATATAGCTCACGTAAACATGCAAATGTATGGTGAGTTTAAACCAAAGTTATCCCCTTATTGAAGCTATCAGTCCAGATGACTGAGACTAGGAGCATACTAGCATTAAACACATATTCAAGGAAAGATCTTATTATATATTTTGATCTATTTATACATAAAAATGTGCACAGAAATATATCTGCATTTCTCATACCTTTCTTTCACTGACATGCTGATTTTAACTGATCATATGTATTACATGTGACAAATCTGTAACTTCTACTGTTACAGTCTCCTAATTGTTTTCTAAGGTCTTTCCATTATTCCTCTATGCTTAGACAGAGACCAGGTAGGGCTGTATTAAACCCATCAATTCCATAACATATAGATTCCATATGTTCTTTCCTAGACAATTTCCTTTCATACATTTCCACTAGATTAACTCTTTATTGCTTAGGGGGGGCTCTACAAACTCCAGATCACCGTGGCAATTATTCTGCCTTTTTAGTTATTAATTAATGAGTAATGGAATATGTTCGCATTAAATAGCTGTATTACTGATTAGGTTTGAATATTCTATTTGAAACTGCCTCAGTTGTAACACTAAAATGGTCAATGATACTAGAAAGTTGATATCAGGTTATTTTTACTATGTATCCTCCATGGTGCAAGGCAGCTACTTGAAGAGTGTTATGGATTTGCTTCCCATGGTACTGACAGCCTAAAAATAGTCTCTATAAATTTTCTGGCAGTTTTCCTTCTGAAGTGAATACTTAATTGGCTTATACTTAAACATTGACAAAGTCTTATATGTATACATTCACAAATGGAACTTATGTTTAACATATCCATCTATGTAGTTTCATGTGAAAGGATTACAATATGTAGAAAGCTAACCTGAAGAACTGATGGGTAGGAACCTGCACTCTGATCGCCCATAGCTTAGTACCTGTGCCTGAGTTTAGCCTGAAGCTTACACTGGGCAGAGGCTGGGGAGGGAAGGACTATAAAGCCTTGGAGCAAATACTGAGCAATCCTTCCCTTGATATAGATTCTTAGCTTCTGGCGGTGTATTTTTAAGGACTTCCAAAAGTGTACCCAGGCTGTTGCAGAAGATATTGCTTTGGGAATCTGTAGAGGCCAGAAAGATTTTTGAATTGTATAACACACACTCATGGAGAGGTAACTGGCAATATAATCTGTCAGCTCCTGTCTGCAGCACCTCCACCTCTACCCTGGTCTCCATACCTTTTTCTGGTGTTACTGAGTCCTTAGAGACAATGATGGGAATTGGATGTCATATTCAAGATACAAACATCTGGAATATTCTTGTTTATTCTCTTTTCCTTATATAATAATTCCCATCAGTCATTTTCCCCTTTTTGTTCACTGATGATCATTGAGATTAAAACTTTGGAGGATTTTCCACAATGATCCCGAGGTCAAGAATTAATAGGTAACCAAGCTACAACCTACCTCTGTGAAAGTATTGATAGGGTATTTTTTTCCCATGCCTCTTTATATTTCTCAGTGTGAAATCCCCTATCCCCAGTTACTTGTGACGTTAAGATTCCCCTGTAACATTTTGCAGTGAGGCTTTCATTTTGTCAAGCTGTCACCTGCTTATATATTCTCTTTTACTGGCAACCTATGAGTTCAGATCCAAGTGAGATGCCAGTGGCAACCCACCTCTCATATAAAGACTGGCAATTTATTCCTACCATTTGATTTCTATTTTTACTTGGATGATGTCTTAGAAAAGGCTGTTCTTTCTTAATCTGTCTTTGGGTTTTTTTAAGACCTTTTGCTTAGGAACCTTGCTGAAAGCTTTTTTGAAATTTAGATACTGTTTATCTGTGCAAGTAATCTGGAGCTATATATTCAGTGATTCACCCAATGGTTTTAACAGGTTTAGTGAAGGGCCATTTCCCTTCACAAAACTGTATGGTCTCCCCCCTTACAGGATCATAGCCTCATGTCTTCTAACTTGGTACTTTATTACAGAGTGTACAAAATTGTCCATTGCCTGGGTCAGACCTAGTGCCCTAGATCATACAGACCACTTTTTCAGAAAAATGCATGTCCCATCACTGCCTTTCAGTTCTTTATCCTGGGAGTATGTCAGATGGCTCTTTACCCATGACAGTTGATGTTTCAGTGGTTTCTTACTTAGAACTGCTTTGTTAATTACGAATCTTTGGGTTTTGATTCATTTTCTTAATTGTGAAAAGCAACAGCTACTGCACTGATCATCAGATTAAGTTTTACAGCCACTGTAGAGAAAGGTGAGTTTTAAGGAACGAGCAAAAGGAAAGGCGGGTTATGTCTGCTTAGCATTTTGTCAAACAATTTTTTCCCACCTCTAAGGGGCATTGCACAAAAATACAAAACAAAATAAAAATAAAAAAAGCCTCCAACACTGAGATTTTGAGAGAAAATTACAAATAGGCAGTAAATGCTTTTGAAACAAAAGTGTTTCTTGACATTATGATAGATCACTAGGCAACCTAGGCAGCTTCAAGTACTGTGAAAAACCTTACAGACAAAACCCTTTTAGATCAAAAGGGAGAAAGAAAACAATGCAGAGAATCAAGGCTTGCTTGGTTAAGGGATTGTGGCTATTGTCATACTCACTGTGAGTTTCATTTCATACACCCTGGCTGTTGGAAATTGTCAGCAAAACAAGGAAATTTGGCAAATACTGTCAGCTGGGAGTTTCTATGTGAAATGAAAGCTGTAACAGACAGGACCCTAAAAAACACGCACACAGCAAAACATCTGAGAAGCTTTTGCTGTTAAAAAAGTGAGACACTGGATAAATATTTTCTACTAGCTGATTTCATGGTCCCAAAATGTCAGTGCAAGTGCCAAATTCATGCAAAGCATTTGAGTCTTACTTCATATATATCCAGGCCTACTTTATTGTATTTAACTGGAATTGGGCAAAGTTAAAAACTCATGTCACAGCAGATAAAGCCATTATGTTCCTATCCACATGTTGACTTTACTCCAGCTCAGTAGCATAAATCAAAGAAAATTTTATATTTCATCACACCCAAGTCTTTTGATGCAGAGGCCTCCATTAGGTTAACCAACCAATACTTTCATTATTAAAATTAAGCTATTTGGGTTTGCTCTAAATGTATATGTTTGTCATTTAAATGGTGCTGGATATTAATTTGAGTATTAATTCTTTCAGTTTATAAGGAGAAGATTTATAATTATTGGTACTCTTGTGGTTTGCATAATCATCTTTAGGTTCAAGATATATTGTGTTAGAGTTGTTGGGATTATGTGTTATTTTTTTGTCAATGATATTATTGCTGAGGGAAAGGTATTGGCATGTTTTAGTGTAGTATTGAGATGTAGGAATTGTTTTTATACAGGCACATAGCATCTCTAAACATAAAACATGTTGTATTGATAGTTGTTTTAGTAGCCACTGATCAGCTGTAAATGTTAAAAATTAACAAGAAGTTGCTTTTTCCTTACCACAAAATGACTCTGAACATTAAATATCTTTTCAGCAAGAGTTGTTCTTTTGGCCACCAAGTGGTTTTAAACATTAAACATATTTTAAAAGTATTACTGCTCTCAGCCACTGAGTGACTGTAAACATTAAATATGTTTTATAAAAGCTGCTTTTCGAGCTACTGCCTGCATGGCTATGAACATCATTTTTCTTTAAGGTTGCTTTCCAGCCACTGAGCTATTTTTTTTCTTATAGGCTCAGTTCTATTTATAATTTTTCACAGACAAAACAAGTGCAAGGTTTCACTGGCACAAGGCAGCTCTCAATTTTTGACAAGTACTCATGTCCTAGCCATCTTCTCATAAAGACACTGAAGGTAATGAGAACAGGCCAAAATTAAAATGGATTTTGCATGGGCAGTGTGTGCATATCTAGTGTTCTTCTCCCCCATTTTTCTGTATAATTCTGCGGTAAACCAAAATAATAAAAGCAGACATGAATGATGTTTTGTACTAAGATAAGTGGTCTAAGAAATCAGTCACTGGTGGATTGTGTGAATCAATCAAGTCATCATCAACCCTAGAGGAGGACAAAACAGAAGGCAAAATAGTCACAAGATTGCTAAGCAAAAGGGAGTCACTAAACCAAGTATGATTAAGGGCTTTAATTCTCTGTGTAGATATAACTCCATGTGGCAAATTAGATGTAATCCTAGGAAGGCCTGGAGTGATAAGAAAAGTGTTAATGAGAATCTGGCTTAACAAGAGCTAAGAGAAAAAAATCACTGATCACAATATTCTGTTAAGGAAAAATTATTCTGTTTAGAGAATCCCATAAGGCTTAAAGTCTACAGCAAAGACACTGCAGGTAAAAATAATACCTTAGGAAAAAAAATCTACATAAAACACAGGTCTAAAAATATCTACAGGATGAGGAACAGCACATACTAAAGTCTCTTTAAATGGCATGTCAGCCAATTAGTAAGTACATCAGTCCGTCAGCCTCAGATTTAATGAATCCTATATATAGTAAATGTTTCTCCTTATTTGTAGGAAGTAACTGCATAGATGGGCAATCCAGTCCAATGTCTGTCCCATACATTGTAGGTTCTTCCTAACCAGGGAACCATTAAAGATCTGATGGGAACCTGAGCCTGGTGTCCTTCCAGCCTTTGATCAACCCAGGTCCCAATAGAGCTGGTTGAAACCTTTCCACAAAAGCCATTTTTGCTAAGTTTCTATAGAACTGAAAGATGCAAACATGTAATTCTGTCAAAACTTTTTGTGAAAAAACAGATGGCTGCCTGGTGAGTCATCCCCCAGGTTAGCTGGTGACTGGGAAATTAAACAGGTGGTTCCCAAATTAGTAGAGAAGCATTCTTTATATCAACCTGACAAGCCAAGCACTGGCTGGCTGGGAACCCGTAGGCCGGGCAGTCTTCTCTGGAGCTGGGAATCTGGCGGGTTTGTCTGTTCCCTGATAACTGTGCCGCACAGTTGATGACAAGGCAGGTTGCCATGCTTCCCAGACAAGCTAGTCAGCCTGCAAGCTAAACAGGTCATAACTACATAGGAAGAAGAACAATGGAAATGAAACAAACTGCCCTCTTTGCTGAAAACTCAGCAGTGCCAATATTGTTTTCTGGAGTTCGCAAATAATTTTTTTCTGGAGTGAAGAAAGATGAAGTGAAAGGCCAAAACTATCTGAAATATCCCAGTAAAGCAATATTCCACTGTCCAGTCATCCTTACTTGGCAGTTATGTCTGGCAACCTTTTGTGCAGAAGCCAGCAATAAAAGTGAAATCATTGACGGTTAGAGAGGAGAAGACAGGAAATAGGTATGGGTGCTGATTTCAGGCAGGTGTAAAAGTAAAGAGTGATAGTAGAGGAAGAGGAAAAGCTTTACAAATTGTACAGATTTCATTTCAGGAACTACTGGAGAGAAATGTAATACTTTTAGTACTGCCTTGGACTTGGTTCAGACTGGCGGTCCTAAAGAGACTGCGATGGTTTCTGTTAACAGACCTCAGGACCATCCTTTTATTTTCATGAGAAGCTTAAAGGATATTAATTCATAAATAAATGACACTCAAGGTATTAATGAGACTATGGAGCAGTCTTGAGGGAGCAGGGAAACAGCATGAAGCAGGCAACGGTCCTTCAGCAAGGGCTGCCTCACACACCAATCTGCACCAGTCATCAACAGACAATGTTGCAGAGGCCCTCAGAGGTGTAGTTTCAACTAACCATTTGCATCTTGGGACACAATTGTTCGCAACTGGTGATTTTCACTGGAAATAATTCGCTGACTGCTAGTCATCCCACTGAGGCTGGCATGACGTTTTGGGGACAGAGATTCTAACTGATAAAGGATAATATGGATCCAACAGTCAATCCAGTAATAACCAGGTCAGGACATCTATAGCTGGAGAGTATCTCCTCAGTCATATCCTTCATCTTCCATCTGTATTTATTGCTGTTAGTACAGCAAGCATCAATTTTACTATTTGTTCTGGTCTAAAGGAGTATCCTAACTTACTTGAAACATAAGATAATTATGTAGCTAGGTTTCCCATATTGTAGGAACATCATCTTAAAAGTCTGTCTCTCCTCCTGTCTCTGTAAATGGTCAGAAGCAGAGGCTAGGAGAAAGTTAAACACACTTTTAGGTAGAGTATAAGGTAACAATCTATTTGGAGGTAGGTTTTATCCGAGCACACCTTACTTATTTATTTTTTAACTCTGTTAAAAAGAGCTGTTGTTAAGAGTTCACAAGCATGTCAAATATTTCTCTAATCCCCATTTTGTTAGGTTTAGTGACTGTACATTCTTTAAATTGATCATGTCATTCTACAAAGCATTTCCTTTTCCTTTTTTTAACATTTTTTGACTTTCAGTCTGGAAGATAAAAGATGAATAGGAACAGATAATTTAACTTTGGTATTGTCCTAACTACTGTATACATGTCTATCATGCCCTATTTGTCTCATTTCTAAATTAAATAGATGAAATCTTTAAAGTTCTATATGGAAAACTTTTCATGTCTCAATCACTTTTACTGCCTGCCTCTAAGCCCCCTTTATTTCTGCTGTCCTTTTAGCGATATAGGGCAACAGTAATCGATATTTTCAACAGTCTTGAGAGAATTCAGATGAGAAAGATGCCTGAAGGGCAGGTTCAAGTGCTCAAGCCTGCAATTTATGGTCTTGCAAGAAATGATACAGACACAGATGCTCAAATTATCAGCCCCACTTGCTACTTATTTGGTTCAGTAGCTCCAAATTCATCCACTTTTTCTTGCTGCTTTCACTCCATATCACCTCATGCCTGAACACAAACCAAACCCTGTCAGACAGTTTTCAGCAGATGTTTGATAGTCCTGGGATTCTTTCATGGCTCTTGCATGTGATTCTGAATGAATCCTCTGTTCACAGATTTTGAGTCCTAAACCAATATTAATCACTGAGCATAATCCAGTGAGACATAGCACCTCGCTGTTCAAACAGCAGATGAGCCTTTGTGCCTTCAAAAGATCATCCAGTTGCTAATACGGCAGAGCGAAAAAAAAGTCTTCCTCTCACTGAATAGAAAAAATAGCTTTACTGTGGTATATTAAGGAACTGCATTTGATAGTTTTCTTTGCAATACTTGTGGGGGAACAAGGAGAGGAACTGTTGACATTTGTGGAGGGGAGGCAGTGGCTGAACATATGTAAATTGCTGCCTTTATTTGCCACAACCCAGATTCAAACACTGGTGTATTAGGAATTGCTCCAACATAAAATAAAGGATAATCAGTTCCTACATCAACTTTTCTTTGTAACAAATAAACAAAATCAAATTCTAGCCTTTCCTTCTGAAGAAAATCTTTCATAAATGACCTGAAAGGTGCCAAGATGTCAGACTGCCTGCCTGAATCCAAAGATGGCAGCAAGGCATCAGCTCCTTAAATTCCAAAATCCATATGAAGCTGATAATTGAACTGGCAAGTTGTAAAGAAGGAATCCTTTCTTTGGGCCACTGCACAGCAATAAGAGATCTCTGAACTGCTGATTTAAAGGAAAGATACAGGATAAGAACTGCACCAGCACGTCCTACTGATTTACTGTAGAGCTGAATTTGTGGCAGTTCAGTAATACCTATGCTGCAATCTGGATGATTTATATTTTAGCCACCTTTATCAATTTGCTTTGGGTAGCACAAGAGGACAGTAACAGTGACGACAGAATAGGTTTTATGGCAGTAGAGTACAAGGGACTTCGGGATACTAACTTAACCAGCTACCTTGCAGGGATGTCCTAATGGTTCATTTCCAGTGCTAGTTACCCAGACTGCCTGCATTAAAGCCCACACGAGCCTCCCTGCCCACGTTGCAAATGTGTTTTCTGATGTGAGTGTTGACTTACTCGTGGACACAGTGTGCGTCATGTCAGTACTACTCTCATCAACAGCAGAGGTTTTAGACTTGTTAGTAAGATCTCGTTAGTGAATGTCATCAGCACATTTTCAGGCCAGATTTTTAAAGGTAACTTGGCACTGAAAGAGTTCTATAGGCATATTGTAGGTTTGGTTTTTTTCTTGTAGTGCGGGGCATGTAAAAGGTTTTGAAAACCCTAGTCAGTCTTTAGATTTCCAAATAGCTTTTAATAGGTTGAGTTGTACCACCAAGTTCCTCAAGCAATGCTAAGCACCCCTAATTTATAGGCACCTAAATTTTGCGGCACACATTATAAATGTGAACCAAAATGTTCTGGAAATTTGGCCAGGTAGTCCAAGCAATATCTCTGGAGCCCCAGAGCCCAACCAGATCAGACACAGATCATATTCAACACTACTACAGTAGGTGGTTTGGAGTATGCCATGCAGGGTTAGATGTCCACATGGACTTATTTGTCTAATTCCAAGTGAAGTATCTCAGTAACTGCCTGAACCTGGAAAAAAGTAAATTTCTATAAAATAGGTTCACGGGTGCCTAAAATGTCACCTAAGCCTGTCCCCAATCTGCTTACACACAGAACCATCTGAACTTTACACTGCTGAGCAACTAGATGCCAATTAGTGCCTAAATGCTGTCAGAAATCATAAAGTAGATATACTTAATTCTTTGTCAGAAGCCAGTCAGTGACATTTTCAGAGTTCAGAGTTACAGCCCATGCAAAATGTGGCTGGAAGAGAGGTTACGTGGTTTTGATTTGGTAGGGAGGGTGGTAGAAAATTTGCACAAGATGCTGCAGACATAGCTTTAATCCTTTCCTTTTTTTAAAACCCCCTCCTCATGTTTTAACCACCAGGCCAGAGAGCCTTTCTTAGTCATTCTTCCTTCTCCTTTTATTTGGCTTGATGAATATTTAATGATCCTATATAAAACAGATCAGCTTCCTGCTTCTTCGGGTGATGGTCTGAGCATTTGCTTAAGAGGTGGGAGATAAGTATTCAACAACCATATAGCACAAAAGTGACTTAAAATAATCTGTATCTCATGCATCCACTGGGCATTCAGGAAGGACCATCATTTTCTTCTGCATTTTGTCAGAATAAGGTTAGTTTAAGCTGTTAACACAGAAAAGGGTTCAAAATTGTTTTTCTCCAGTAAATAATTTCTGAGAAAGAAGGTATCTAGGATGCAACTTTTCTCATTGGTGTTTCTTACAGGCTACAGCACCATTTCACTAATAAGCTCACTTGTGTGGATCTTATTGTTAGGCATCTAAATAACACCAGGTAGAAAAAAACCTGCATCTGGGCTTATTGCATTTTGCAGTGGCTGTTTTTATGATTCATGCCCTCAGTATCTCTGTGTTGTAGTTCTTGTGTATAAAAGCACTGTGTGATGTTAGTTCTTTGTTTTATAGGTGTAGTCTTGAAGATGGTGAAAGCTGAGAAGGACTATTCATTGCAGAGCTTGTTTCTTGATGCATATATGTTACCAGAATTGACAAAACACAGCTGAGAGTGGATGCAGAAGGGAATGGGAGGAAATTCACCTTAAAAAATAGTATGGTTTTTTAATATGTTTGTGAAGGATTCAGTGAAAATACTAAGTTGAGGAATAGGAAAAATAGGGAATAAAAAGCTAAGAGGTAGCTAATAGGTGAATAATAGGATGAGAGTTTAATGCTCATTAAAAAATCTGAGCATGATTAGTTTAGCAAGTTAAGATGATAACCATGTTGTTTGTCTGTATGTATGTGGGAAGGACTGTGTGTGGATTATTAAAATCCACTTGATAGCTTTTTTAACAAACATTCATAGTTGTGTGGCTGTTTGTTGTCTGACTCTCAGACCTAAATTATAATGGCTGAAGAGTGCCTCATTGTCATCCTGTAAATAGTGATCAGTACCCATCCTCCAACTGATGTAGTACTGAAAGATTGATGGGCTGTGATAGTTAGAAAATCTCCTCCTACTGTTAAGTATGTGTATATATGTCTAAAGAAGTGCCATTTAGGGTCTGGTGTTTTATCATGATCGTATTTATTATTATTATTTTCTTATTGACATTTTGCAGGAAGAATGACATACTTGTATCCTGTAGCTTTGCTCTGAGCAATGAGTCAGGAAATAATCAAGTTATAGAAAGTCAGCAACATAATATATTCCAGTATTCTGTTTTATTTTAATTTTGAAACAGGGCTGAAAATGGAATAGTTTGAGCAACTATAGGTAGAATTCTAGTGGCATGATTCAAATTCCAGCTATAAAAATACTGCAGTCCGTTTCAGTGATTAAAATGGAGGTCCAGCTGTTTAGACAATGAATTTACAGTTGTCCTGGTTTGAGGTAAAACAGAACCAATTTTCTGCTTAGTAATTTTACTTTTCAGTTAAGTCTCTTCTAACTAACTGAACTCTCTGAAATTAANTTCTCTCCCTGAAGGGAAATGCTTTCACTTTCCTGAAGGGGAGAGAAGTAAAAGAGAGCATCTGTCATTCATTTTAGTGGCCAGCCCAGCCCAAATCATGACAATAGCCCACAAATTTATTTTATTTATTTATTTATTAATTTATTTTATTTGGGATTAGGATAGAATTTTGTTTTACAGATCTTACCACTCTTGATCTTTGGGCAAAATCAATACCTTGGATAGTAAATTATTTAGAAATTTCAGAGGAAAGACAAGAATCCCTGAATACCGAATACATTCAAATTTTAGATAGCTGATATGTAGGCCTGGTTTTGGATTTTAACAGATGTAGACTCATCTGTAAAACAATAAAACAACAAATGTTAAGCAAATATTTTCCTAAGAAATGTAAAGCTCCTTTTTTTAAGAGCTAAGCAATAAGTTGCAGAATATCTAGGTCATATTTAGGTACATTTAGTTTTAGCTTTGATATTTCATGAGTTAAGAATTTTATGTATATCAAGGCTTGCCTATCTCACAGGCTTTAGAATTTATGAATAAACATAAAGAAGTTGGCAGGAGGGGGCTGGCATAGAAAGGCAATTGTCTACAACAGAATCCTCACTACAATCGAAGAAGGGTGAAACTGCACTTCAGCCTGGACGACAGTCAAATATGGTTTGTCTTTACCATTTGAATGTTATCTGTCCTTAGTCGGTGGGGTTTGTTTGTTTTGCTTTGGTTTTGTTTTTGTTTGTTTGGTTGGTTGGTTGGTTTTTTTTGTTGGCCAGTGGTACCAACTTAAACGTTGCTTTTTATCTGGTCTCCAGAGACAAGTGATCATCAAAATAGAGAGAGAAATGCAGATCAGAGGGAAAAAATCCTAGAGCAGGTTCAGAATAACAAGTAAATGGTTCAAACTCTTATTTGGTAAGAATTGTGGAGTTTCTACCTTGATGATTTCAACAGCATGAAGTACAGAGTTAGGCATTTTGTAGTGTCCTTAACTAGAATTTTCTGTATCATAGCCATGCCATACAAATATTGAAATACCTGTATTTATGCATGTCTGTATGGTCACAATTCATTTACATGTCGTACTGGTCTTTTTTTATCTTCTGCCTTGTTTAAAGAGCATAATGCTTTGCATTAAAATTGAGGTATTAAAGAAGCCATTGAATAAGCTACAAGAGCTTAGAATTAAAATTAAAAAAAAGAATGCTGCGGCCTTGCTAAAGAGAAAGAAAGAGCACACTGAGGCAGCAGCAACTGATTCTTTTAGATTTTGAAAACAACTGAATTTGGCGTTAGTGTCTGATTTTACTCTTTTTTTTTTCAAAGTTTAGGTATTGTAATTAAGGAAATAATCATTTTTCAACGTATTTCTTTCTAAAATCCAGATTGCAAGTGAAATATTTGGTAAGTGTATATATATACACAGCCATGTATGCCTTGACTGACAACAGAAGAAAGCTATGGTGTATTCACTGGTGTTTGCAAGGTGTTAACTTACTAAGTGGTGTGATGCCACAGAATTCTCAAATAAGGGAAATTCTTCTCAAAGTTTTTTTTTAAATATTGTAATAAAGATTTGTCTGTCTATAGTACAGTGATAGTAGGGGAAGGCAAATAAACGTTTTCTGCTTAGGTTTTACAGCTGGGAAAATGAACAGGTACAGAAAGTCACTGTGTTACAGCTTAGATTTTTCCTCAGAGCTTTCTGGCTGCGAGTTATGCCCCTAAATTTTTGGCTACAGATAAGGAACAGAAGAATGTGTTGAAGGAGTGCCCATGTGTTAAGGGGATGAAACTACCCACTCTATTACCATATATCCTTCAGTCACTCAATAATAAATCCCAGTCACATTTTTTTGTGTATAATTGTCAGGTCTCATTGGCTTCGTTAGTTTTAAAAGGCCATATGCCTAAGTGATTTGCTGAATAGTTATGTTCTTAAAGGTTTTTCTTGAGGCCAGGCTTTCATTCATATCTTAGATGGCTCCGAGGTGGTGTTTACCCAAAATATTTGGGCCGTGGAGTGATGTAATAGGATCCATGAGTGGATATGCTGACCTGGCCTGTTGTTCATCGTTTTACTCGGGGACAACTCTCCATGGAGAGAGAATAACTTCTACTGCTGCTGTTTGATCTGTGTAAGCTTTTGACAGCACTCAAGTGGCAGGGAAGGGAGGAGGCAGAGCCACCCTGGGTGGCAGGAGGAACTCAGGACAGGGAGGAAGAAGCTGGAAGGAAGTCCCAGAAAAAGACACCCTGAAGCCTTCATGCAGGCGATGTTCAGTGCAGAGCTCCTGCTGAAAGTGCTCAGAAGTCCCTGAGGAAATGTCTGGGGAAACAAGATGTTTTGTATACATACTATTTCTATAATGGAATGGTTGGGACACTGCGCTCATAAGGACCGTGCAGATGCGAAGTGAAAATACTGCATAGGCTTCTGAGAGGTGTTTTTCAGCATTAGCTTTTAAATACTCAGATAATAAGTGGAAATTCACAAATGTAGGTGTTTTCTTTGGCATAACCTGGAGCTGTTGTGCCCCTATGTTTCTGATATTGTGAACACATCTGTCTCGGCACATTTCAGCTCTCTCAAGTGGTAACAGGCAGATGTATGTACAGCGGCGTGGCAGCCCTCCTTGGTGACTGGTATAAGTTTCAGAGGTCATACACGCTTGTTTTTTCCCTTCACACATTGTGCTAGTGAATACTTCATCCCTGTCATAAAGTTTGTCTGATAGAGAATAACAAATATTGTTTTCACTGTTAGAAATACCTTCATTTTTATCATCAGGAAGATAAACCATAGGCATGCCTTTAAAATGCAATCTGTACCATATGCTCATCCATACTGTACTCTGTCTCATCCAAACTAGACAGATAAAATGTCCTATTGAATCATTTCTCTTGGTACCAATATTTAATCTTAACTGTTTGATACCTGGATATGTGTTTGCTTTCTAACATCTAGGGAAAAAAATGGGAGTCCCGGTTGTTTGAATTTTTTTACTTTTTCATAGGTACCTGAGCTGCACTGTATTTTTACAGCTTAACAGGAGTCTGACACTGTATTCCAATTTGCAGAACACCAAATATTATCTGCTGAAAGTCTACTGTGGTGAACTAATACATTCCATCGCAATTTCCAAATTTTTCATTCAAAAGAGAATCTGACAGGATTTCAGTTTTAAGGTAAAACAATGTCAGAGTTACAGACCTGCAACTGTATTCCCACATGCAGAAATAGATAAACTCAAGCTCTTGGATAGATTTATGAATCTGGGCAACTCAAAACCTCGTTCTTCTCCTTGGCTGTTTTTCTCCCCAATCTCCCGTCTGCATTTAGAGACTCCCTTCTGACAATGAAGCAGTACTGCAATATGAGAAATGGAGTCTAGCTAGAAATCCCAGGCCCATATGAATTTTGTTTATTTATTTTGTTTGCTGTTCCATATTTTGTTTCTCCAATTCCACATGAGAAATATGATCTTATCTGTGTGAATATACTTTTTGTTGTTGTTGTTTTCCTGTAGGAAACAAAAAAATCCCATTTCTGAAAAAGGTCACTGTATTTTTAGAAGGAACAGGATTCTTCCAGTCGGGAAAATTTTGTGAGACTACCTGTCATGAAACCAAGAGGAGTATTGCATGTGGCAGTACATTCTTAAAGTACAATTGGAAGTTTCCAAGATCATCCCTTTCATTAGGCTGGTGAATTCCCATGAACTTTTAGTGTTACAGATGTTCACATCAATCTGAACCTTTTTCCACTGTCTTTGTAAATTAGTTCTACATTTCAGCAAATTCCCAAGTATTCCTACAGATCTTATGCCCCAGCTCTGCATAGCAACGTATCATTTAATCTTAGCATTAATTTCAAGCATATTGAAGTACTTCTTTAAAACAAATTTAAGGCATACAGCTTTTAATTTTAAACTACTGCTTGTCTAAATATCCATACTATATGTAGAATAGCAGATGACTCATACTGATTACACGCTTATTAAACTAAGAATACTGAGGAAAAATCTGCTAGTAGTATTTAAGAGGGAAATAATATGAGAATGTCAGGTATTTGTTGTCAGAGCTCTTTGTCTAAAGGGATATTTTCTCACCTGTATTTTAGTACAATGCAATGTTAAATTACACATTATGGAGACACGCAACATTCAGTGTTTTTCTGGTTTTTTTTGGCCACAGGCCATATGAAAGGCTAGTGACCTTTAAGGAAGTTTTTTTTTTTCATATACTTGGGGGTTTTTTGAGAAGATTCTCACTGTGCCTTTGTTTCACATATGTACAATAAGAAATGGCATGTCACACTTTGGTAATGTACAATGTATTTGCTTTTGCCACTAGTCCCTTTCCCAAACTAGATCTTTAACTTGTGAGCAGAAATTTCATTTTCCTTTCTTGTCCATTTTTCATCTGGGGACCACGCTCTGACATTGTATTTTCTGTTTCACATATCTGATGTTTTGAAAAATGTATGCTGGTGCCCTGAAGAGTCATCAGGATCTAATCTTATTGGGGAGGCAGAGATATATGTAAAAACCATTACCTTTTTTTTTAATATTTGGTTTTGTACCATGCAAACAAAAAGAGTTATGACAGTCTGTACAAGCGACTGTTTTTTCTGAGTTCACTGACCTGGAAGATAAGGTGGTGTAAAAAAATTATTAATTTTGGAATCAAAGCATGACAGTTTCAAAACAAAAAGCTTTCATTTTTCTATGTATTATTTCAGAGAAATTTGTGGTGAACCTGTTCAGCACAAATTTTGAAATATCTTTGATTAAGCTGAACCTCAGTTTTCCAGTGATTTGTCTACCCTCCAAAATTCAAATAATGTTTAGGATTGTGTTCCCAAGGTCAAAACCCATTGCAAAGCCTTTTAAAGACTTTTTAACACTTGAAATATTTGTAATAACAATCTTAGCTGAAGATCGATTCTCTTTTGCAACATGGCTATTGCAAACTTCTGTGCAGACTCCGCTGAGCGCTGAGAACTAGATCTGGGGTTGGCTTGGAGGCTGCATGGTATGTGTTGTGCGTATCAAGATCTTTTAACAGTGGCATTCCCAGCAGAAGTGTAAACAGCCTTTTATCCCAGATGTTGGTGTGCAAGAGGTATGTAATTGCAGATCTGTGAATGTGGCTAAAATAGTCATAAATATTACATATTTCTAAGATTTGGGGCTTTTTTTCATTGATGTTTCCCAGTATTTTTAGCCTCTTTCACATGATAAATATCAGCAGATGAAACAGGGTTTCCTTTCCTCTAGAAGAGGCATAGAATTACACTCTTTTTTTCATCTGCCTTGAGTATTTTAAAAGTACAAGCATAACTAAGTGGTTTGCAAGCCACTCACTATTTTGTTTACGTGCCTCTGGTCCCAACCGGCTTAATGCATTCCTGTGCTTGCTATTAAACTGCTGAGCTCTGAACACCCGCATGACATTGGTTGGATGCACTGTACGGTCAAAGCTGAGGCTACTGATTTCCAACCATCTCCAAATTTACTCACTACAGTGGCTTTCACTAATTCACAGTTTTATTAAGCTACCAGTGAGAACCTGACAAATCATCTTTTTATGCCTGAAAACCCCACTGAGCCTGTAAAAGACCGGTGATAATACTGAGAAACTGCATTGAATTCTAATTGAAATTAGCCTAACCTGTAGGAAGAATGTATTTTTCTTCCTAAGAATGTAGTTGATATTGCCATTGCTGTAGGTAAAACCATCATCGTTTATATTTACAATTCCTTAATGGATTATATTGCACTGTATTCAGATCACCTCTTACACAGGAAAATTATAATGTTCAAATGCAAAAGATTCAAGTAAAATGAAGTGAGCTATTCTCTGACCAAGGGGACTGCAACCGGTCACAACTCCTCCAGATGTTTACAGAGGACCTGCTCAGCTGTCCGCATTTGGTGTCAACCCAAAAGTTGAGTATCTGGAGGTGTCTATTCACAGCTGGCTCCAGGCAGTAGACAGGCTGTTGTGGAGGCCAAAGAGCAGAGGTGTTTGGGAGCCAGGCTGCAAAGCACCTCACAGTCAGCTCCCTTCGGGCGCTGTTCCCTCTGCTGTGCAAAGTGGAGGCAAGCTAGAGCGAGGAACCCGAGACACACAACAGAGCCTGAAAGACCCAGGCAATGGCAGGTATTTTGAAAGCAAAACATAAACGAAATAGCTCAGAGAGCAGGTATAAAAGTTTTGACAATGTTATACCAGTTGTGGTTTGTGTTTTTAAAGGCATGGCTGTCTTTTAACAAAATGGCAGGGCTGGTGGCAGCTCTTCTGAGGACAGCAGTGGAGGTGATGAAACAGCTCTGCAGTTGACGCTGTGCCATGAGCCAACCCATGCCATGTGCATGGCTGGCCTAAATGGGGCTCCACCAGACCCCAGCTCTTCCTTCTTGCAAAGTGAATAAGTTTTAGGATAATATAAATAGGTAAAAAAAGGAATCGAGCTCTCTGACGTACAGCGGGTTTTGATCACTTTATCTCCAATAAAAATGAAGTTGCATCTGGTTTTCACCACTATAAGTAAGTTACCTAAAGATGCTGAGTGTTGACTTTCAGTCTGTGGAAAGCACTGTGCTATGCTAAGCAAGCATGATATATTTGCGGGAAAGAAAAGCTAGAAAAAGAGAAAAATAACATTTTTTCCCCTGATGCTGTACTGTAATTTATTTAATCTCTGAAAATAATCTTTAAGAGGATTTTTTTGGCCAGACTGTGGGAAACTAAACAGATACGTTCTGTGTTAAATTTCAGCTGAATATGATTTGAAATAGAGGTGATATTAAAACCTGAAAATAATAGTTTAAAAATGAAAAAAAAAAAAACAAACCCAAAAATAAAAGCAAAAAAACCTCCAGAAAAAGAAAAAAAAAAGGGAAAGAACTCTATACCACATCAGTCTAAACTGTGATGCATCAGAAGTATCAGTATGGGACTGCATGCGTTTATTATGTCTCAGTGTGTTGTTTCACTGTCTTTGTACTTGCTGGTCTGTGTAATCATCACTCCCTGTTGGATTTCATGTAAATTCCAAGCGCAAGCAATACTTAGCTCTTCTGGAAGCATTTTGCTGTACAGAACTACCACACGAGGTGATACGATATTCCCGTTGCTCGGTGGTCCTCTTGTTCTTGCAGCCTTATCTTTCAGCCCTTAGGGACTGAAGCTGCATCTGCTGTGGAGCTGTTTCTGTAATAGCTCTCTGAGAGCCTATTCCAGGTTGTCTCTAATTAGACACACCCAGATGGTGGGCACTGAGCAGATGTACTGCCAGCTTGGGGTGGATATGGAAGAAAGTTTTCTTTTGGCTCCCCATAGTTTGTCTTCCTAATGTTTCTTCTTTTTCTTTGCAGCAATCACTTGAAACGTTTTTTTCACAATTTATAAAATAGAAAGCAAACTCAAGCGCTGTAATTTTGTTTGCAGCTCTAATCTAAGGTATTAAACATTTGGTGTAATTTGAAGCCTAGACATATCAAACTCATGTTACCCAATTGCTGTCATGAACAAGCCTGCTTACTTGTGCTTTGATACAGAATCTTTATCAGCAATTAAGATTTTGGTCTTGGAAACTAATTAATAATTACGTTCATGCTTCCAGAGACATAAGTAAGCACACTCAATCATGTCTGTGGAGCCAGCCTTGCAGATCAAATGAATGTAACTAGCTGGAATAGAGTCTGATGTTTTCAGTCACATGAGTAAACACAAGAAGCAGATCTCCAGAGTGAGAAACACTTACTTTTTGACAGATTCTTTTCACAGTAGAACCCTACTTTAAGTGTTTAGTCACATCTCACATTGAAAAGATTTCAAGGCAGAATACTTACTTATGAGCAATTTGACCAGCATGTTCATAGTGCAGTCTTGCATGCTTCATTTGCCATAAATGTTGATGTATTTTTCACAGCATTTGAGAATTCGAGAAAATGATAACTTTAATTAAAAATTTCCCATATTATTCCTCCACCTTTCTAAGCCTGATCTTACACAGAATTAAAAAAAAATATAATCACAGCTCATATGAAACCTCTTGGATTTGCAGTACAATGTCCTGTAATCACCTATGTTTTGTATTGTCATTTTTTTAATACAATGATCTAATTTATTTGAAAGCAATGTTCACAAAATACCTGTGCTCCAAACTTAGTTGTGTATGATGTAAGAATTTGTCAAGTATATAACTTGGGAACTGAAGATAAACTTGAAATCCTGAAGGCAACCTTTGTGAATCAGAATGCTTTTTTTGAGGAGGTTTTGAACACATCTCTATAACTTAACTGTCAAGAAACATAACTAAAACATGGTTAAGTCATTATTTGTGTAATGCTTGAATAATAATAATAGATTTTCACAATCCATGTGAGGCTTACTGTGTTCCTTCTTATATCTTGCTCTCTGTTTTGGTATTCCTTGGAAGTCTTTCAGACTGTATTATCTTGGAATATCTTGTATGAAAGAGAATTACACTGATTGTTAGTTGGTGAATATGTAGGATGTCCACTAAGCTGCTGCTTAGTCATGCTGCAGCCAGCTGAAAAGCAAGGAAATACGGCAGGGAAATGCGATTTACATCTCACGTTTTAAAGAAGAAAGAAGAAAAAAAACAACAAAACAAAACAAAATAATTAAAAAAAAAAGGCACACAAAATCTTTTGCACGTATTAGATTTTTAGAAGCTAAACAGGAGAACCTTTTCCACTATTTCATCATTTGACCATTATGGAGTTGTTCAGACCATCTCACAAGATACATGCAGCCACTTCAAAAGCAATTTTATCAGTGACTATGTTGTATTTAAATATACTTTAAAATTAGGTAGACAGACCTATTCCATGAAGAATAAGCATTCTTCTAAAACATTTCTAGAATGAATCTAACTTTGAAAATTCAAAGATGCTCTGTAATTAATCTTTATTTCCCATTATCTGATCATTTTTGTAGGTATCTTCACCTCATTTTCTAATGGAGAGTGGAGTCAAAAATTCTGAGGAATCATAAGCAAAAGTGTTTTATAGTTTTTCCTGGCCAATTGCATGCAGAGTATTAGAAATCTACTTGAAAGAGTCTCCTCTCATGGGTTTTCAAATTCAGTTTTACAGACCCAACAGATCTAGAAAAAAAATGTTGATTAGCTTTCAGACTCCCAAGTCTTTATCTAATTGAAATCAGAACTCTGAAATTCTTGAAATTCACCCATGACTAGTGAAAATATATTATTACACACAGTTACAGTATGTAAGGCAAAAAGCTTTTAAAGTTTTTAATCTTAATGTCCACTGAAGCCAGGCACATGATGCTAACCACTGAAAATAAGACTTAGAAAACTTTGTGTAAATTGCCAGTGTTTTAATTTATTCTGGTCTGCCAATGCAGTGGTGCTTCTGATAGCATTTTTTGAATGTTTGTTTTAAGGCCAAAATCAGGCAATTGATTCAAAAATAAATACAGTGGTTTAAAATGTTAGTGTGCCTCAGAAGTACCATCCCCACATTTGAGCAAGCAGAAAGAATCACATGAACGCTCCTCATCTGTTTGAGGGGCAAATCATCTGTCTTGGCTTGAGCTGCTGCTGCTGAACGCGGTTCAAGCTAGGCTGGAGAACATTGCGCTGGGTTCAGGTGCAGAAAGCTCCCAGCCAATGTTCCAGAAACTCAGCTGCACAAAATCTGACCTAGAGAAGGTGATAAATGCGGGTATGGAAGTACACGGCTGGGAGCAGCTCAAGGCACTACATCTACTGATTACAGGGTGCAAGAGCAGACACACGGCGGTGCAGCCTGTGCTGTTCACGTTGTACCTGCTGTCAACCCTGCTAGCAAACAGCTGCAAGGTGGTGCGGTGGTTCTTTGGCTGTGGTATAAGACAATGTTAAGAAACTAGTATAGACATTAAAAGTAGTTTAACCAAAGCAGTGTGCTCTCTGCCTGAGGTAGTTTATGTGGGTATTGTGGCTTTTTTGCTTTCACAACCTAACCGAGCTCTCGTTCATCTCAACGCAGCATGACATTAAGCTGTATAGACCTAATTAGGTAATTTAAGGTAACTTAGTTCAGGGATAGAGGAGGTTGTGGTAGTAATGCATGTAAGCTGTCTGTATCACTGCTTCCACTGTTACTTCTACTGTTGGTGGGCATTAGACTCCTAGGCTTTGGGTTTTGGTCTTTTTAGTGTTTTAACTGACTTTCCATCCCTCTGCTCTGAGAGTATTTAGTACCTTCCACAAATAACAATAGTGAAAGTTTAGAAACCAGCATGGTCTTTGTAAGTGTAATTATAGCTAAACACAATTTTCCCTTTGTCTTTTAAATGAAACGGACAAAACATGTACATGTCACTGATCTCTAATGAATGTTAACTCACAAAATCAGAGGAAAGAGAAAGAATATTCACATTCAGCCTCAGTTATGTCTGTATTATTAAATTATCTCTGCTAGTCTGCCTATTATTTTGTGCTCTGAGTCCTGTCTTTTCCTGGCATTTACTCTTATTCTTATCTTCTTTCCCTAAGAATAAGTTATTTATCTGATTAAATAGTAATTAGTGACTTCAGTGGGGCTGCATGTGTGTAACTGAGAACAGAATTTTGCCTAAAGAATTTTTTAAATCAAATGTGTAAGAATAAAAGGAAACTGAAGTGGCGTATGGTTTTTAATGTAATTACCTAAAAATTCAAGGAATTGAAAGCAAGCTTTCTGGAACAAAATTCCTTCTCGGCATGTGAAGTAAACAGAGAAAAGGGGCAGAGCACGTCATGTTTGGTAGATTGTCTTTTCATATTTACTTTTAATTTGATAAAGTTCAGATATACACAGATTAAAGAGAAAATAAAAATAAAGTCAAGTGCAGGAGTGAAGTATCTTTAAATTTAGTATAAAATTAGACTCAGACTCCTATAATTGCTTTGTTCTTTTTAAATTAAACTTTAAAACACTTTCGTCATGTAACTATTTTTAATGCATTGTGTAAGTTGTACAGTACTTATTTTATTGGTTAATGACTGCAGAGGGCTGAGAAGAAAGAAAAGACCTGCCCATTCAGTTCTTGTGTAACATCTGAGGAGGCTTTATTTAGTTAGCTGTTTTGCAGGTAGCCAGCTGCTTTACACGTCCTGCAGGTTCAATTCCTGTATTGCTCAGGAGGCCAGTGGAGGTGTCACCCGATAAAGCACACGCAGAAACAGCAGTGGAGACAAACTGCAGACCAAATGGGCAGCGGGTGCAGCAGGTTGCAGGCCGTGATTATCCCGTCACTCCTTGTGCTCTGTTGTCCTGAGCAGCTGCCTACTTTTCTGTTCTCAGAGTCGCTCTGTGATAAGGTGCAGCAGTCCCAAAACTTTATGCCTGGGAAGTGAATGGTAGTAATTGGGAATTAGATCTAGGTACGTACTGAAAAGGAGGGACAAAAGGCTTCCCAGCCTTTCTGCAGTCCTGATATCTCTTACAGAGGCTTTTCTTTTTCCTGTGGTAAAAAGAGATGAAAGGGTGTCGTTAAATATGCTTACATGAAGGTGTGATTTGGTAAGTCTTGTATGCCATAAGGTGGCATACCTGTAGCTTGTCAAAGACAAATCAATATCTTTCTCTTCGGTGCAGCAAGCAAAATAAAGCAAATGTGCCAACAATCAGTTGGGGAGATAATTGCATGAGCTTTGGCTTTACCAAAACCTGAGCCCAGAGGAACCACAATAAATTATCTAGAACAGAACCTCTGACTTCATATTTGGTGAAGAGGGATTGCTTCTGTGGAAAAAACTCACCTGTATCAAAAGGAAGAAATTTTTGAGTTGCTTTTTTTACTAATATACAATTAAATTAGCTTTGTGCAAATATGGATGGAGTGCACTGCATTTACAAAGGTGATAGGGTGCTTTACGGAGTTTATGTCAGAGCAAGAACTCGTTTCCTTAGTGCTGCTGCCTCTGAGCAGTGGTATTTGTAAATTTATCTTGCAAAAACTAATGGTGAACAGCCCTACATGGTTTAATAAATAGCAGTACACTGTGTTCAGTTCCTATGTTTCATATATAAGGGACCAAGGATTTTGAAAGCTCATCATTTCATGCTTCTGTTTTCAAACTAAGGCTCAGTTCTGATTAGAAGTTTTTTTCCAGCTAACATATGACTTACATAGCAATGATGAGAATACACCTGTAATATTCAGTTCTTTCCTTTCATGAGCTTGCACATAAGGAACTCTGTCCTACTGTGACATAGTTTTCTTGCTTGCTGTACCAAAAAAGGAATAATTTAATCTATTCCATAGCTTCTTAATCAGGAGGGCACAAATTTCTTATTACAAGGGGATAAGAGAACAAAAGGGAGAAATTATTCCATACTTGTTTCAGTATGTCCTTGTAATGATGGGAATACAAATGCTTTTTTTAGTGCATTATAATGAGGAAGTGAAAGGGATGAAAAATGAGACATCATTAGAATGATGTCGTTCTAATGGCCACGCATTGTTGAAGCCAAGTCAAAACATAAAGTGTACAAATACTGGAAAAATAAGAGTTTAAAAAAACATGTAATTTCAGATATCTACTTGTAATGCTGTTGAAGGATGTATCCCTTTAAGTGAGTCCTGCCCCAGATCATCAGTAACATCTGTATGGAGTCCTTAGTGTGTGTGGTTTGCTGTCAGAATTCCTTGGTGGTTTGTGCCACAATCCCTATAAACATCACTCATTAATCATAGCCAATAACAGTCACAAAGTTGAAAAAAGGCAAAAATAGGTAACTTGAATGCTTTTATTTTGGTCTAAACCACAGAATTTTCTTCTGTTTATTTAAGGAACTCTGAAAGAGCTTGTTATCTTGACACAAGGGCATCAGTATACATAAAATAAAGGATTTCCCAAACTTACATAGTCTGGTTCAGAATATCATAATGACCACAATGTTTTAAGTCAAGCTATCTGACATCTCTAATTCCTTCTGTGTTGACAGAGGACTTACTTCAAGGGTCCTCCTGCTTAACCTTTCTTGTACTGCCACTGTTCTTTAATTAAATGCGTTCCCCCAGTGAAAAGGAGGAATAATGAATGCATAAGTCAGCCCTTGCATCACAGTCTAGGAGCAGCAGCTAATTCCATTGAAGGCAAATTTAAAACAAAAAATAATATTCTTTGAATGCATTCACACTTCCCACAATCTGAGATATGGAAAAGAACCACAGTCAATAAGAACAAACGTGCTGGGGGTAGAAGTCAGATTCTGTCAAATTTTGGATTAGTGCCATAATACCTGTATCAATTTTTCAACACTGTTGTGGCTCCTGTCATTTTAATTCTATTTCAGAAGACAAGAATTGTTCTAGAAGTGTACTAATCACAGAATTACATAATGGTAGGAGTTAGAAGGGACCTTCAAATATCGTCTAGTCCAACCCCCCTGCCAAAGCAGGTTCACCTAGAGCAGGTTGCACAGGAACACATCCAGGTGGGTTTTTAAGATCTCCAGAGAACGAGACTCCACCACTTCTCTAGGCAGCCTGTTCCAGTGC
>VYXH01006464.1:102920-113632 GCA_013397275.1 Burhinus bistriatus
GGCACATTGCTGGCTCATGGTCATCCTGTTGTCCACCAGGACTCCCAGGTCCCTTTCCACAGAGCTGCTTTCCAGCAGGTCAGCCCCTAAACTGTACTGGTGCATGGGATTATTCCTCCCCAAGTGCAGTAAGAAGACTGATGTGACATCGGCTTTCCTCCAGTCCTCAGACACCTCTCCTGTTCTCCATGACCTTTCAAAGATGATGGAGAGTGGCTTTGCAATAACATCTGCCAGCTCTCTCAGCACTTGTGGGTGCATCCCATCAGGGCCCATGGATTCTACAATCCATTATAGAAACCAGCACTGGGCTGAAAAAACATTAGTCAGGTTCAGCAGATTTGGTTTGATCTCCATATACCTGGGAACTGGTATGACTTATCTTTCTTACTAGTTTCACTTTTTAAAATTTTAACTTTGAAGTGATTATCAATCTTCCTTTTTCTGACTAGGGAATCATAAGCTGAGAAACTGTTACAGAATGCTTTTCTGGTAATTGTGTAATTCACCATATACAGTCTTGACACTGTGTAGTTTGCATATGAAAGCTTGTTACTACCACCATCAGTTTTTTTTAAAAAAGCAAACCCCCAAAACCCCAAGAAACTTGATACTGTATAAAATCCTACAAATTAAAAATGCAAAAAAATTTAACTTTCTCATGTCACTAACAGAAGACATATATATATACACACACACATATATACTATATTCATGCAAGAAACCCAATTTGTATGCATTTATATATGCCAAAGTGGAATGTGTAAGTCTGGAAGCTTGACTACATTTGTCTGTAGAAAGGATATTTATTTTAAGGAAAAATCCGTAGAAAAACACATAGGCTGAGAGCTGGTTGCAAGGAAGTAAAAGCTAAGGTGTTCTGAGAATACATCAGGCAGAGAGCACGCTTATAAAGATAAGAGTCTTGCCAAAATCCATTAACGTTGTCCTGAGTAAAGTGTGAGAGACTCAAAGTTTAAATGGGAAAGTCATTTTGAGAAAGGAGACACTTCGGTTCATCAAAGGACTCTGCTTACAGGGCGTTCTAGAGTTGTGAAGAAACTGAAACCAGGCATTGTATAAAGATGCTTTTTTTTTTTTTTGTCTCAATGTATAAATTTAATGCATTAAGTAAAGAAACATTTGCTTTGGATCCACTCGGAGTTTGTGTGCATATAGTAGTAGTGTAATGTCACCAACTCGCCCTGCGGACGCAGCGCGAGAGGCACGTTTGCTCCCATGGCTGGTTTTGCTCATTAGCACATGTTCGTGCAGAGACTAACACGTCCTGTATCTCGGGTGGACAGATAGCACTTTTGCGCCTACGTGGCTTTCAGCCCTGTGGTGGCTCATAGCCATACAGGACAGTGTCCAGAATTAGCACCAAACCATTTAGTCTGTGTTTTCTGTTTAGCCTGTTTTGACTGTGCTTTCTCAGTAAGTGCAGTGTTTACGCCGACATACGCACCTTGTTCCTCAGGCACCTCAAATTTTCTTGCTGTCAGCTCCAGGTATGTTTGGTCTACTAACATTCCTGGTCTGGGAATGGTAAGGACAGGCAGCCTGTGACAGGTGGGTTGTAGGAGACTTTTAGGGCATGGAGGCAGACGAAGATCCCCTTCTCTGACAAATGCCATGTTAAAGCTGAGGAAAGAAATCGTACTTTCATTAAGCCAAGAGCAGGTAAGTGTGTAGGACCCTGTGCAATGGTCTTCTGGTGTATTCAAAAGAAGGATCAGGCAAAACTGTGGATACTACTTGAAGTCACATTAAGGTATCATATGAAGATAAAAAGAGGGTAAAGTTCTTGCTAAAATGAGCCTCTGGACTTGCATTCCCTATTTCAGTCCTAAGGGATTGATAATGGAACAGTAGATGTAATGGATTCTTCTCTAAGAAAAAGTATAACTAATCTGAAGTGACCATTTAAAGTAAATCAGAATATGCCTCTGATTTTTTTTTTTTTTTTTTTTTAATTTAGTGGATAGATCCAGCTCAAGCTTGTGTCAAAACTAAGATCAAAATTTTAAAAAAAATTAGAAATGTATTAGCCAATAATAAGACATTCTGAGCAATTGTGTAAGACAAACTTAAATAGTGATATCAATGAAAAAAGTATAAAAGTATAAGCTTTTGCTTTTCTTTTTATCATTTTTTTTTTTCGTAGATTGCACACAGGTTTTACATCAGAACATGAGTTTTTTCCTCAGCAAATAAAAGGTAGGAAGTCATGAGCAAATGATGACAGCAGACAACTCTACTGAGCAAAATGCTGGGTCATCTCTGCCCACCTACCGTTCCTTGAGAAACAGATGCTCTGAAAAGTTAAGGTCTTTAAGCAGAAGTCAGCATAGCATACATAAATGCATAGAACATAGCTAAAATGGTGAACAAGCAGATATTGATTATTAAACAATATCTATGAATAAGATTTTGAGAGCTTTCATGGACAAAATTCTGTATCCTGCTAGGAGAATGGCACCATCTGGTGGATCTTCTCTTTGGAAAATTTCTAATGGAAATTGCGATCATAATTTAGAGGCTGTTCCTCTACCATAAAACTGAATATTTTGTAAAAGTGCTAAAAATTAAATAAGAGGAGAAAAAAGGTAATAGTGACTAAGAATGTAATTGTCAGAATTGTCCATTTTGGAAGCTTACAGTTATTTCTTCCAGAATAAATGCCATGTGAGAACAAGGAATTACTCTAAAAGAGCTTATTAAGTGTCTACTTGAACTATCTGTTCAGAGCTATGAGCAGCTAATCAAGAAATGATTCTATAATTCTATGAAATAAAGTTTTCTGAACACAGTAATGGAATACAGGAAAACAAAATAATATATCAATTTTGATGGGTTGGGGTTTTTTTTGGAAAATTATTCTTTTGGGCATTTTGGGAGTGTTTTTTGGAAAATTACTCTTTTAGAAATTTAGAAATTCACTCTTTCATTACAGCACAACTCAGTTGGTTTTGGGACTTCTGTAGAAGTAATTTTTGATTTTCAAATACGATGACAGTCATTGCTAAATGCGTTCTGTAGGCTGCCAGTGGTGTGGAAGTCTCATGTAATCGGTCAGTAGCTCCCCTGCAGGTAACACAGGTGACCATATCCACAGGAGTCTTTGAAAAAAAGCATATTCTAGCACCTTCTGCCCATAGTACTTGCCCTGCTACACTGCACTACCTGTAACTTATCAGGTGACTGGATGAACTGGATATATTCCCAGAGCTCAGTTCTGTGGAAAGAACATCCAGTCCCTATGATACCTTGCTACTGCATGGTGGTCCATAAGAAGATAGTTTGGGAACCATTACTTTATGAAAATTAACATTCGTATCATCTGCATTATACTGTAGAGGAAGATATTCCAGAAGACTTTTCAGAAAATTTGTGTTTAACCTAATTAAACAAATGGTATTCTAGGCAATGTAAAGGAATTATTGTAGCCAAGCAGGATTTTCCTTTGTGTGACCACAACCAGCAACTGGTGTGTGCTTATGCATTTTCAATGAGAAAATACTTAGAATTACTTAAGGACAGGAATTTTCAGCTGCAAAATTCAGTCACTGTTGGAAACCCCGATAGTCCCAAGCATGTAATAGAAACATATTGAAAGCGACAAAGGAAAATTAATTAGACATTTTTACATAATGGTCAAAGAGTGCATTCCCTTGTTCAATGCAGCCTTCACGTGCCTACTGAATTTTAAGAAAACCAGACGGTATTCTGCATTATATTTAGCTGCAATAACAAAGAAACGAATGAGCCTGTTTTCTCCACTGTCTTCCTATAAATTTGTCCTCAACTAGCCTCCATTCACATGAATTATTATTGATTTCCTTCTTTTTACTTTCTATGATAAAAAAAGCATAGAGGCCCATAGAGAAAGTGAAATGAATAAATTTAAAAGCAGACAATTAGAAGGGACCTGACACTGCTTAGATTTCTCATTAAAATTCCATATCGTTTAGCTAGTTGTGACACACACTCATTTCTGCCAGCCTCTTGACGTGAAGCCTGTTGCTGGTGCTAGATGCAAAGGGGCCAGGAAAAAACTAGTTGTGGAGCACTGTCAATCATTTTGATATGCAATGCATTCCCTGAAAGCACAATCTCACTTTTATTCATCCCATAATTGATTAAAAAGACTGAAATGTGTCAAAAAGCGTTATTTCAAATATCACTATAAAATAAAATTTAAGAGAAGATGAAAACAAGAGAAGTAGGCTGATTAGACTCAAAGGCTGAAAAATGGCTGAGCAGCTGAGTGTCAGCTGCATCCAGAAGCATTGCTTTCTGGGAAGGAGACAGACTACAAAAGTGCTTTTTTTTTTTTTCTGTAGAGAGAAATCTAGCGAAAGCAGGAACTGCTTCAGGACTTGGGCAAGGTTTGAGAGTGGAAGTTCCACATGAGAAAGAAGGAGGTGGAAAAGGGAAATGGTTGCCAAAGAACAGGCACATTAGGGCACAGGGCAGGAGAAATGAGGAGGATAAGCAAATATAGTAAGTAAACATGGGAGAGTACAGATTAAATTGGCTAAATTTAGAGCAGAAACCCACTTTGCTCTGTGTGACTTGCCAGCTGGAGTCTATGGGAATGGGAGTGGAAATATAGCAGTCAAAGATTTAGGCCTCTGGAAATTGCAAAAGGTATGAGTCTTCTCAGCAGCCAAGGAGAAGACCTGTAACCAGTCTAGGTAAGGTATCACTGTTTTCTAAGGAGAAGAGGATACTTTTAGCAGCTGGATGGAAGACTTTGCATTTTTATTGTTTGAGTTTGGTCTTCATATTACGCAGTAACTTGTCCTGTGACCAGAAGCCTTAGTAAGTTTGAGAGGAAAGTTGAGAACTTAACTGCATTCAGATGCTGGAAGTATTAGCACCTCTTCCCACAGCTGCAATGTATTCTTGCAAATGCACATGCTCCACTTCATCTAAAGGGTTTCAGAGTTGTTTAAAAAAAAAAAAAAAAAGAACAAAGTTATTCTGCTGCAGGAACAAGGGACTGTTCAGCCGAACTACAGTATGATCCTATATAACATACAAAATGATTTCATTTGCCATAGTTCTCTAGTAGCTAATAAAAAAAAAAAAAAGAATGCTAAAAACAACTGCTGTCTTATGCCTGAGGCTTGTTACTAATTTTATCGCACTGTTGAATAATTTGGATCTCATTTCAGGGATCAGTTAAGTTGACAAATGTCATTGTGGCTCTTGGGGAAGAAAATGATGTTAAAAATGTTTAGATTTAGGACATAAATAGTAATTTATTAAAGGGGTCATTTTTTGTTTCCTCTAGCATCTGTGATACTCTTACAGGTTAGGATACATTTCTAAAAACCTTTAACATTGGTCTGAGACAGTTTCAACTGAATTTAGTAAAAGAACCCTGACTACCATGTTTTTGGAAGCACTAAAAATCTACAAGCTGATTTAGTATGTTACAGAAATTATTCCTGTAAAAAGAAAACACCCATAAAATCATCTTAAATACTTCAGAATCTAAACATATTTTTTAAAAATGTTACTTCTTAAAGGCATACCACTTTGTAAAAGGGACCAAAATATATTGAAATTGGATTTCTTGTATACATTAATAATGAGATGTCTCTGTGACAGGTAACAAGAGGTTTTATATTTTAAGAGTTCCCAGAGAGTTCAATCATGTATTTTGGATTCAGAATGCATTGTCTGCATAGTTAATGATTTGAAGAAAAGAATGGTTGCAGAATCATGCAGGCAGTGTTATGAGTCAATATTTCCATGAGAAAGGCTGCTCAAAATCAGGCAATAGCTCACAAAAAAAGTTTGAAAATTTTAATTTTAATACCATTTCTCTGGATATTAATGTGACAGGAAACATCTGGTTTTATCTAGAGTGACAGAGCTAGGTGGATTTAAAATTTCAAAACAACAGGGATATCTAAATATATGGTCCTTCACTATCCAAGGTAATGAGAGTTTTGTTGGTAATTTTAGGATGAACAGGGTCTCACCCTCTCCATATGGGGCTTTACAATGGGAAGTGCAGAATATCATGAGCTGAAATATCCTTAATTGAGAAAAAGATAAGGAGTATAACTACATTTTCCCAGAAGATACACTCTTCGACTAACTATGAGAAGAGTCTCATTTGCCAGTCATGGATAAAAGAAGGAATTTTGAGAGTGGAGGTCCGGGCTTTTGATTTGCCTCTGACACACAGGGAAGAGTGGCATATACGTGAATACAGTCTTTAATATCACCGAGGACCCTAGGGCCACCAGATCTGGCCTAATTCCAGTTTGAAGTTTTGCAGCCAAAACCCACTCAGTCAATAACGCAGACTATCCCATGAGGATTTAGGCATTTATTTTTAGATCCAGGATGAATGAAGATTTAGTTGATAAATGAACACTGTCTGCATTTTGCAGTGGGCAGGTACATTAACTTTTAGAGTGTTGAGATTGAAATCTCAAGTGCCTGAAGTTAAATCGTAAAACTTCAGCACCCACAATTAGGACACACTGACGAAAACAACAATAATTTTAAAATAGACTAAGCTTAGAGTAATAGTTTTCTCTAAGCAGGGGAGGAGGGAGTTTTGTCCAGTACTTCGACACACCCCCACCCCCCCCATATCCTCCACCACGTTTCTTACTTGCCACGGTAGTCGTTTATGCTGCACCGCCTTGAATCTCTCTTAAGCGATTAAAACTGAGTCACAAAGGACAAGAGTGTTACTAAAGGCTTTTTTGTGTTAGTGAAGAGTTTGTTTACTTAAAATCTCAAGCCCAGCTATCTTGAAACTGTTTGCCAGTAGCTGAATATACACACAAAATTGTTCTAGGAAAGGTTTTAACGCAAGAGTGCAATTTATGTAGAAGACCCAACTTCTTTCTGTTTCACTGCTAGCAGTGGTCTTATTCCGCCTCTTGTAGGTAAATGGCTGTCTTTCAGGCTCACTTGTTAATATTGTTCCATGTTGCTGAAAACACTTAGATTTTCAGTGATCAAGAGTGCTCATACAGAAGAAACTGAGAAGGAGAAAATGAAAGAAAGAGTGACATTGCATGAGAGTCAGGAAGCTGTTTTAGAAAACAGGCATGTAACCTTGTGAATAATTAAACAAATGAAATGTAAAAGTTTATAAGCAGTCACACATATGAAATTTTCCAGAAAGGTGGGCAGTACAAATTTGAACTTCCTCAGGCTAAAAAAGGCAGCTGAATTGAGAACTCCGGCAGCATACATGAGTGTCTCTTCCACTCCTCATGGCATCTTGGAAACAAAGGCTTTCTTGCTCTTGCCTGTTCACCATGCTCAAAACTGAAATGTTTTACATTTCTTGGAATGCTTGAAATTAACTTAAAATCATGGTTTTGCTCGAGTTTTTTTTTGTTTGTTCCAAAAGCCACATTTTAACTTTCAGTTTTTAACAAGGCAATCAAACAAAAAGAAAATCAGGTATTTGCACAGCCGTAAGTTACAAGATGCTTTCTAAAGTATCGTAAAATATTGTCCCCAATAAGCAATATTTTGCAATTCTGTCAGCTCTTGAGATTGTCATTTGACTGCTTCTTGTCTGTAGTTCATAATTCTTTCAAAAGTATGACTTCAAGGAATTTGAAGAATGCGATATACTGCTTTAGGTGTCTTAGATTAGGATAGTCTGGTGTTCTGCCCAATGCTACATTTCCAAATTATGTATATTATTAAGTCATGACCAGTGATATAATAGAAGACCTCTCTATTGTCACCACACTACGGACCACCAAAAAACACTGTGCATTGAACTGTCTTAGAGCAGGATCTACCACTGTAAGTGTGAAGGCTCATGTTTCCATTTTATCAAGGAGAATCTAAGAAATAGTGAAATAATTTGTTGATGAACAATCTGGTATAGAAGTAAGAACAGGACAAGATCTCCCTGTTCCAGTCTTCTGCTTCAGTCACTGACTTTCCTGATGCTGAGAAAAACTCTGCCTGCTGTATCTTGAAACCCAAACGTGCTTAGTAAGGCGGAAAAAAGTGAAAAGCACATTTCTGTGACCTTTTGGCAAAGAACGTCCTCCTAGTTATGCCTGGGAAGTGCATTCCTCCAGTGAAACACTGACATTTTCTTTGGCTTACTGGGCTTTTCTTAAGAAAATTGGTTCTAAGTCCCTAGTCTGGCAGCACACAGTCTAGGAATTTGCCTGCTGTGAAGGACGCTTGAGGTTTTTTTTAAAAATAGTGTTTTGTCAAAGCATTATACCGATCCAAATTATGAAGTAAATACAAAATTGGATTTACTGTTCAGATCAATAACAAATCAGACTGGTACACTAGAGGGTTGTAATATGATTTTAGAAAAAAAAGCCAGAAAGCAGACACATGAAAAGAAGGGAGTTGTCACACTAATGTCAGGTATTTGAGACAGGAGAGTCACGCTTACAGCTAATTTTAAGCAGGTGTATTTAAAACTTCCATACGTTTAATATGACTGTGTGGTTTGAATTTCTTCTCTCTCCTAATCACTAAAATGTTCTATTTGCAGTGCTATGAAATTGGCTAAATAGGTATAGTACTATTACCATAAAATTTTCTGTCTTCTGTTGATAGTTTATAGATTTTTGCTAATTAAGTTGCAACTGTTCCTTATGTGAAATAATAATGATAACTGTGTATTGTTATGGTGTTATCTAAAGGTTCTGAAAAGGATTTGAGAAGTATTACTCCTGATGCTGTACAAAGAAAGAGTACTACCTATGTCATACCAGACAGCAGCATGATGCAACAGAAACAGATCTGTGTAATGAAAGAGTGAATGCTGAGAACTTAGCATCCAGAGTATATCTGCTCTCATGGTTTCAAATAAACTCTCATCTGGCCCATTGGACTGAACGCCTACCTATTAACAGCTGTGTTACATCAAGTGCACACCTATGGCATACCTTCCAGCTTAGCTTCACCCCAAAATAATCCAGTTTGCATGCTTAAAGAGTGCTTCACATATTAACCAGAACATAGGAAGCAGGGACAAATGAAAGATTTGCTTCAAAAGAGCACTCCTGAACCAAATTAAAGCACTAACGCAGAGGCACTTCTGTCAGAGTCACAAGAGCAAGGACATAGTAATACTCCGAGGGGAAGGTTATCTGTTTATACAGTGCATGGAATCACAAACCTAGGGTTAGAAGGGATCTCAAATTCACTTAATGCATTTCCATGAGGATCAGCTACATATATGTCATTCCTAATGAATGTCTAATCTGTTCTCAAGAACTTCCAAAGATAGTGATGCTAGAATGCCTCTAGTAAAATAATAAAATAAAATTAATTATGTGCTTACCATTAACATTAGGTCTCTGAAGTCTGATCACTCGTAACCTGAATGCCTGCACTGTTTTTTGTTGCCAGCTGTTTGTTCCACCTTTCTCGAGAGATTCTGCTGCAAGGATGATTCAGCTGCTTGTGCAAAGTCCACTGAACTGCTATGAATTATTAAGGAAATCTGATGTTGACCTTGGTTTGTACCTTTATAAGTGGCTGGGTCATTCCTACAACAGTAATGGGACTTCTGAGCAGGAACTGAAAACCCAGCTGAGAAGAGTCACCACAGTCAGCCCAGTGCAAGCTGCCTCTGTTCATCCGTCAAAAATTTATTTCTCCCTTGCTGTAGGTTCAGTTCATTACTCCTTACCTTGTTCCTGTAGAAAGGGAAATTAGTTCATTAGCTTTGGGCCTTTTAGGAGCGCCCAACTATCGTAGTAAAAAGTAAGAAATGTTTGGAAAGGATATGATGGCCTGTGTCTCAGAGTTTAAACCAATCACTGCTAGGAACCAGACCAGGACTTACATAGGACCATGGTATTCTGAGTGTTTTCAAATGGTGGATTTCTTCCACCTTTTTTTTCTGAAGTACCATTTGTGATGGAGGCTGAGCCTGATGTCACTTGGAGTAATAATGTCTCTTTTATCATTTTTCTTATTCTTGCAAATGAGTTTGCACAAGGAGAACCTTTTGTCGGGCTTGAGGACATCCATGCCATTCCAAGTTCTGAAGCCCATGTGGTCAGACCCCTATCATGGATATGTTGGGTTGCTGTCCCTTATCACTGCTGAAGGCTAGTATAGTTTGCTGTTGATGTAGGAAGCTGTGTAGAATAGTACAGAAATTATGAATTAAGTCACTGAATGGATCAGATGACGTTTTAAATTTTAATGCAAATGTATAGAGTAAAATTCTATGGATTCTTCAATGCTTTGATCTTGAAGTATTCATTGAAGTCATTCAAAATTAAAAAGATTTTTTCACCAAATTCTGGTGTAGAAATGAACTTTATTCAGGTAAAGATGGCTGAACACAGAATTAAATTATTTCTAACTAGGTCCAACATCTGGTAAAAATAAATGAAACAAACTAGCCTCCATATACCATCCAAACATTTACTGAGAATCAAAACGATGATCCTTTAACTGACATTCAGTATGAATGACATTAATTTCACACTAATTTTTTCTTGTGTCCTATGTAAAGCTCAAGTTTTCTTATTACTACATTCTGAATAAATCATTTGACATTTGAAGAATTGATGTGCGAAACTCCAGCTCATGAAAACTTTTGACAGTAAAATAATGGAAATACGCTATGACATGCTTTCTCCTGAATTGTTGTTTGTGTGATGTCCACCATTTTCGGCATACTTTTTTTTTTTTTTTTTTGGGGGGGGGGGGCCCCGGGGGGG
>VYXH01006464.1:113653-175116 GCA_013397275.1 Burhinus bistriatus
GGTGCCCTGGGGGTGGGGAGTGTCACAATTTCAGTACCTTTGCCACACCTTAAGAATCTCCAGGAACTCTTCCACAAGAAAAATAAATGTTGTTTCCTGGATTGCTTAAAAATACTTCTTTTCCTGGTACTCTTTCATCTGGCACTAGAAGGATGGTATGTTGTTGAAAGGCATGCAGCTGATATTAACAAATGCTGTACAGCTAAACATCATGACAGCCATCAAGTTGCATTAGCATTCAAAAGCTAGGAATCAGTTCCAGTGTATCACTTACCTCACTCAAACAGAGCTCAATACTTAGCCGTTTCTTTCAACACTTGCATCTGAAAAATATTTTAATCACACTAAAACCACTTCGCAGATTAATAATTGAATAGCAACTCTTTGTGCTATTATTCTGGGGTTCAGTCTTTTTTCCTCGAACCCTTAATATTTCAGTGCATCAGGTATGGTTAACATCTACTATTTCACAATTCCGTTGAAGAAAATATTTACTTCCCAGGGCACATCTAATTTCATACAGTGTTTTTGGCGAAGTCCTCTGGTTCAAAAATAGCGTTTGATATCAGAAAGGTTCTTTCTTCTAATACGCCTTACACCACCTCCCTGCAAAACATAAACTAAAGCATGCTTTTATCACCAGAGGCATCTGCAGTAGGAGTTTTGCCAGCATAGGTATCATGATTAGAGGGTGTACTGGTTATTTTTATCTCCCACGTCCTAGCCGTGACGGGTATACTGGCAAAATTAAGTCCCTATTGAGTCATGGCCTGAAAAGTTATCAAGTTGTCAAGATGATAAAAGCAAAAGTCGAAGATAAGTTTTTCTATTTGCTAAATTTCATATATGTGGGAGGACCTTCTGTCATATTGGTAAGAGGAAAACAATTCACGGACTCGAAAACAGAAACGAAAAATCACTCTCAAGAGATGTATTTCTCAAACGGATGGATACTATGCTTAGTATTTGCTAATTGGTTCTTGTACTGCTCTCCTTGTGCATTATTTCCAGCAGTTACTTTACCAGGCTACTCCTTTATGTGCATATTGGATATAGGCTATTAGCTGCTATTTCAAGCTCCTCATTTTCTTCAGATGCGCAACCTCTGTAAACATTATCACAACCTTGGGACTATGTAAGCAGCTGGATGTCTTTATAAATAAATAAATAGCCTAAATTAATAAAAATAAATACATTAAATAGATATTCAATGCTAACAGAGTCATTATTTGCTTAGCCAGATTGTGTGCCCTTAGTGGCTTAACTCTGACCGACCCTGACAGATGAGTGTAGGAAAAAAAAGGAAAAAGAAAATAATTGCTTTGCTGATTTCCAAGCTAAATAATTATCTAAAAAACCCACGGCTGTAGGTTTTCCCTGTTTACCCTCATCATCCATGAGGGAGACAGGGATGACCAGGAGAAAGGGACCTATGGATTAATTTGCAAGAAAGACTTTGAGAGACAAAAACATTATGGGCAATAAAATGTGCTGACTCTTTCTAAAACCTTAGTTATGCTTTATAAAGAATATACAGCATAAGAAAGAAGTAAGAAAACCTCTCTCCTTCATAATGCCATGTCTTCCAATTTCCCAGGAGAAAAAAACCTCAACAATTAAAGCACAGTTTTCCAGATGTAATCAGAGTGTGTATGTGGTTCAACTCAACAAAGCCAGCTTCCATACTCCCTGGATTGTTGCCACTGTAAATCAAATGTTATTCTGGAGATACTAGAAATATGTTTGATTATGCACTAAATGCTGAGACTTGCAACAGCTGGATTTAGCTACCAGCGCAGCAAAAGTATTAGCAAAAATCTGCCATTCTTCATCAATTACAACAGGGAATGGCAGTATTGCTTTTGTGGACATAGCTGCTTCTGACAGCTGAGAGAAAAATATATATGTTCAGTGTGATGTCTGGAATGCAAAACAGGAGAAAATTGTGCTTCCCTGATTGTGTCTAGTATTCAAGATATTGATGGAGCCAGTAAGCTTGTGTTATTATCAGGGCTGCACAGCCATGAATACATAAACTGGAAACTGGCTTTTCCAAGTAAAATATGCCTTCCTCACATTACTTTTGTGGGAGTCAGCTTCAGAAGTATATCTTCAAAACATATTATTGGTAATTTCTTTTATAAAAGATAAGCCCCAAAAGGGCAATGTCAGCATCTCTCTTTACAGATGCACATGTTCTCCCAGTACTGGAGCTTTGCTAAAACTGCCAGTGGCAGGTCAGGGAAATATTTATTGAGACAGGGAATCTCCTGATCTGAATTGCAATGTAGTGCTGCAGTGAGTCATAAATTCACTTTTCCTTCTCCCCCTGCCCCTCCCCCCAAAAAACCCCAAAACCCAAACCACAAGAAAGGTAGATGTTGATTAGGTTTTTACTTGAATTCTGAAAAGAGGATGGACTTTGTTCGGGTTGCCAAAGTGCTATTCTGGGAATTGTTTAGGAAGAAAATTGTACAAAGCAGTGAGTTTCTATGCCAGCAGGTAGATTTGCCCCTCCTTCCTTCTACCTAAGTAAAAAGTGTTTGCACAATCGTCTGATTTCTTTCAAAAGTACCAAGCACCAACAACTCCCAGCAGAGTGACAAAAACACAAAGTCATACATGTGGTAGGGAAGAGGTTGTACAGCAAGATGATGACAGCTCTTCTAACTCTACAAGAAAACTATGTTGGGGGGAAAAAAAAAGAAAAGAAAAAGAAAGCACATAGCAGAAGATACGCTTTTTCATCTCTACTCACCGTGAGTAGATGCAACTGCCTTGAAAGTCAATTACAAAAAGTAAATTCTATGAAAATTCACATATGATGTCTCTTATTCATTTCCTACTAACAAAAGACAGGGAAAAAAGTGAACAAGATAAATAGTAAAATCACAGCCCCAGTCTTCAAAAGAGGAGACACAATCTTCTTCAGGAACTTGCTTGGCAGGATCCAATAGGAGTATTCAAAGAGACTGGGGGATCTCTGACAATGGAGATATTCAAAATTTGGCTGGACAAGGGCCTGAGCGACCTGCTCTGACTGAACCTCTAGTCTATGTGGTGTGGAGAGAGGCTCCAGGCAGAGCTTGTGGAACACTTACAACATGCAGAAGTCCTGATCTCACTTGCAGCATCTCTTCCCGTCTCAATTACCCTCAAACCTTACTGCTCCCATCCAGCCCTCTCTTGCCTCTCTTCAAAGCCTCAAAGCAGGTCCCCCTCACTTTCTGTGGAAAAGAATGCATTGTCACTACTTAACTGAATTTTGGCATTTATTATGAGGCTTAATGGGATTTGCAGGCCTAGCGAAAGATGATGTTAATGAGAAAGGCTTAACATATCTCTACCTCCTTTTTTTTTTGGTCTTTGCAATTTTATTGGCTATACATTATTTTTGTAGGAATCATGTCTAAATAAGTCTGTTGTCTTGTTTTCCTATCCTTGAATCCTCTCATTTTCCTCTATGGTGAAATAACCAATCCAGGCCCAGTTGAGTTTTGTGAAGTCTTGGTCATGCCCTTCAGTTCAATGAACTAAACATAAGAAATTAAGCTTCCCTATTTGTTTTTTTTGGAAGCCAACAATAGCTCCTCAGCCAGCAAAATACATCACCTACACTTTGGTGATGGCAAAACTTATTTCCAGGCTGAAAGACTGCAAAATGTCAATATTTTAATATTTTAGAAGAAAAAATCAGGGGAAAAAGTCAATAAATTCTTTTGTTTTGAAATTGGGGATGGTCTGAATTTTGGAGTACTTTTTTTAACAAATTTTGACTGGTCATCCATAAGCAATTTGAAAATATCAAACTGCATGTATTACAAAATTTTGAAATTTCTTTCTGGTACTTTTTGGATGGGAAGAAATTTAATCAATACTGGTCTTCTTTCAGACATTCTTTTGATTTTGTCAAAGTAGCATTTTTACTAATGAAAGACTGTCAGAAAGAAGTCAAATCATGAACATTCTTACTATGGTATAAACTCAGGCTTCCTATAGTTCCATCCAGTCATTCTAAAATAAACTACGAGGCTTTTTTAGTGCTACTTTAGTCTGTTTGGCCAATGGGTAAAAATCTTGGGCCCCATTCTATTTGCAGTTGTTGCTGGATTGCCTTTGGACTTCAGCCAGAGTAAAATTCAGGCCAGTATGCTTGCTATGATTAAAACAACTACTTACAATATGTTAGTCCTCAATATTGTCTGTATTATTTTAAAGAAAATATAATCTTCATTAAAATTCCATACCATTTCCTTGGGCCATGTGAATGATTTAGCATTTTTTTTCTTTTCTTTCTAAAACATAAATAACTACTTAAGCACATCATCTCATTCTTCTGCATTTTATAATGCCTTACATCAAATATTTGCTGATTGTACATGAAAAATTAAAAATATAAGTCTTTTTAAATGCTGGCTATCATATAAGGTACTTCCAAACAACAAAAAAGATTGTATTTTTTTGTTCATTTTATTACTCCATATAGTAATGTAAGTACATATTTTAATTAAAATGTCATGGGCTGTAGTAAATGTGATCCTCCATCACTACCTTTGTGCATTAAAGATTTACAGCTGTAATGCCCTGTATTATTGCCTGGAAAAAAATAATTAGATTTTAGAGTCTACTTTTAAAAGTATATTGGTTTTATGCTTTGCAATAAAATAAAAAGCTTGTTAGATACAATGGGCAATGCATGATAATACTAAAAGGATGAGAAATCAATTTCAGAAAACCTGTTTAGAACATTAGGTATGTATTTAAGTTAGTAAATGACTGGAGGCACATTAAAATGACATGCCTGACCTCTCATAAAAATATAAGCTTTACATATTATCTGTTTGTTGTAAAAGATCTGATAGATGAATTAACACAGTTGAAACTGCTATCACTGTGAAATGGATTATTTTTCATATTCAGTGCCTGCTATTTATCAGGCTAAAATACAGCTTTGAAATAATAAAAGTTAGTGTATAAATCAGCATTTCTTCTTTCTTTTGTGTAATAAGGTTGAATTACCTGGAACATGTACTGATAATATCTAAACTAATGTTTTTAAACAACTAAGAATTGGTCTGTGCAGGGATCGTCAGGCACCAAGGTTGTCGGCAGAATTTTCAGGCAGGCTGATGGCCACTGTCTGCTTCCTTCACCTTGCAACATCACATTTTTGCACGAAAACTTAGACACAGATATGGATTCAGCTGTGGTGTTTCACTTGCCTACCTGTGCGTCACTGGTACATCCATACCAATGCTACCAGGCTCCCTGTGCCCAGCCCCTGGCTACAAAGCAAGCTGAAGGTGCCTGGCATGAATGTAGATGCCTACATGACAGAATTCTAATAATAGGTCACCTGAACTCCACTGTGAGTATCGCCATGAAAACACTCATTCTGGCTCACACTTTTTCAGCAAATCTTTGTTTTGGTAAATACTTTCTAGTTTGGAGGAAGCTGCTGCTGGTGGTGCAGCAGGAGCCACTTGCTGATCATAGTGGTTTTGCAAAGAAGGGGAGATGGTCGCTGCTCCGTAAAATGAATATTGATTGGTTTTAAGCTGCTGTTGCTAGGTCTTAAGAAACCAGTGGTGGAATAGGGGGTGATCTCCAAAATCCATTCTCAGCCACAGTAGCTTTGCTTTGAATGTGCAAAAACCAGATAAACACCTTTACTGCTGTGTCTGTTGTTTCAGTCTCCTGAGAAGCGGTATGGAACAAATTTATGAAAAATTACCAACTTTGCTAATTAAAAATCCCACCACTAACACATTCAATACCTCACATGCCAACAGCTTAAATATATGTGAATACTTACATCATAACAAGAAAAATTAAGGTTGCTTGAATATCTTAATTGAGCATTTCTTACTTAAACCTGTTGGAACTTAAGAGAAAGCAATGAATATATTGAGTCAGTAGTTCTTGATTTGTGTTAATTTAGTATACTTTGTAAAGTTTCTCTTATTCTGAAGTGTTACCAATCCATGCATTCAGTTGTAAATCATAGAATCATAGAATGGTTTGGGTTGGAAGAGACCAGGGTTGGAAAGACCGTCTAGTTCCAACACCCCTGCCATGGGTAGGGACACCTTTCACTAGATCAGGTTCCTCAAAGCCCATCCAACCTGGCTGTGAACACCCAGGGAAGGGTCATCCACAACTTTGGGCAACCTGTTCCAGTGCTTCACCACTCTCACAGTAAAGAATTTCTTACTTATATCTAATCTAAATCTACCCTGTTCCAGTTTAAAAGTGTCACCCCTTATCCTATCACTATAGGCCCTGATAAAGAGTCCTTCTCCATCTTTCCTGTAGGCCCCCTTTAAGTATTGGAAGGCCACTATAATGTCTCCCTGGAGCCTTCTCTTCTCCAGGCTAAACAACCCCAAATCTCTCAGCCTGTCTTCATAAGAGAGGTGCTCCAGACCCCTGATCATCTTCGTGGCCCTCCTCTGAACTCGCTTGAGCAGGTCCATGTCTTTCTTATGCTGGCGACCCCAAAGCTGAACACAATACTCCAGGTGGGGTCCCATGAGAGTGGAATAGAGGGGGAGAAGGGAGAATCACCTCTCTTGACCTGCTGACCATGCTTCTTTTGATGCAACCTAGGATATGGTTGGCTTTCTGGGCTGCAAGCACAGATTGACAGGTCATATTCAGTTTTTCATCCACCAGTACCACCAAGACATTCTCCTCAGGGCTAATCTCAATCCATTCATCACCCAACCTGTATCCATGTTTGGGATTGCCTTGAGTAAGGTGCAGGACCTTACACTTGGCCTTGCTGAACTTCATAAGGTTCGCATGCGTGCCCCTCTCAAGCCTGTCAAGGTCCCTCTGGATGGCTTTGCTTCACTCTAGAGTATCAACCCAATCACTCAGCTTAGTGTCATCTGCAAACTTGCTGAGGGTGCACTCAATCCCACTGTCCATGTCCCCAAGAAAGAAGTTAAATAATACTGGTCCCAATATAGACCCCTGAGGACACCACTCGTCCCTGGTCTCCACCCAGACATTCAGCCATTGACTGCAACTCTTTGAGTGTGACCATCCAGCCAATTCCTTATCCACCAAGTGGTCCACCCATCAAATCCATGTCTCTGCATTTCAGAGACAAGGATATTTTGCGAGACAGTATTAAAATCAATTACAATTATTGGATTTGAGGTGTTTTTTCTGTTTTATTTCACCTGGAGGAAATATATTTATGAATTCCACTAATTCAGTGTCATGCTGAGGTACCTTATTCATTGCATATTACTTTTTCTTGTGGGTTGTTTTTTATTGCAGATCTGAATAGAACTTAAATACTCTACCATGTGCATAAAAAGGTAGGCATAATAAGATGAAATAGAAATAGGTTTTTTATCTGTTAAATACAGATCATCTTTCCTTCTTGGTCTTTTTTATAACAACAATAATGAAATGTCATTTAACCACAAGGAGTCAAAATCAGATTTATTCTAGGTATTGATTTGATAGAGTAAAATAGTGAATAAATGACTTGGCATTTTATCTATAGTTCTACAAAGTTTTCCATAAGAAAAAGACTGCAGCATTTTTTGCAGAAACTTTACCAGAGCTAAATCTGCCTTCTGAATATGACCTAGCATAGCAAACTAGCATATTTTAGTCCTTTTCAAAGTAAACTGTAATTATTTTTTCCTGAACTGAGCTTCTAAGGATTAAAAGAAAAGCTGTGATAGTGATAAATACAGTTGCAGAATTGTAACTGAAATGGATAGAAAATAAGCATTACTATTTAACTAAGAGCTTAAGTACTTAAGAGGCACAATGCTTTCTTCTTAAATAATTTCCTTAAAATCAGATCACATTTATGATTTATTTTGTCTCATTGCAGCTTCAGTTTATAAGTTAATATTGATTTCAAACCTCAAGATCAGTACAGTATTACATTTAAGAATTCTTTTTTAAAAGAGCTGGCATATAAACTTATATTATATGCTGTTTTCAGTTTGCAAGTGAGGTGCAGTGAAGCAAAATTCAAAAAGACGATATATCCTAAAGTCCAAAAGTACTGCAAGAGTATTGATTAGGTAACATGACATTTCCCTCACTGCCTGACCTTAGGAGCCTTTTAACTGTCTACATTGGTTGTCCAAAGTTAGTCGACGTGAACAGTCAGTAGTAAAATATGTGATTTGCCCTCTTGATGGGATGGCCAGTGCTCTGTGTGACGGGTCTGCTGTTTCCATCAGATAGTCTCAAGTGCTGGAGAGATCTTCGTTAGGGTGTTCGCAAGTTCTCTGTTGATAACCTGTGAGAAGGTAGGTGTTGTGGCTAGCCTTCCAGAAACATTAGATTTTTAAATCCTGACCTTTGATAGGTCTTCTCAGTGCTCAGCACTTCAGAAAATAAGTGCACATACAAAGAAGCTTAACTTTCTGCACTTGTGTTTGTAAATCTTGGTTTGCCTGTCCTGTTCTCTTATGGAGAATGTTGCTCCCCTCAAGGTGCACAGCAAAGGTCTTGGTAACATGACAACAAAATTTTGTCAGTTCTTACTTGTAAGACAAACAAAAAAAGGCTCCCTGAGGTAGCAACCAGTGTGGCATCAGAAATGTGAGCCCTGGCCCAAGGGGAGATTTGGGAATGTGCAACACCACTGCCTTTTTTTTTTTCGCAAAAGTGCAGGCTATTGTCTTAAACCAGTCCTGAAACACCTCACTTGTCAGCCAAAGCACTCAGTCATCCAGTTGCAGCTCAGACCCCAGCATCTGGGAACCTGATGTTTTGCTCCACCACTTCAGAGGGGAGCAAAACTCACCAGCCTAACATCACAACACAGTCAAAGACTGAACAATTTGGTAGGGAGGAAAGAAGGAGGGAACTATGTTAAAAGGTAGCATTTCTTTTCAGTGGAAAAATTAGACTGAGTTTTTTAGGTTGGAAAGATAGTGAGATACTGTAGCAATGAAGGAAGGCAACTGTGTGTATACAAGGAAGGGAAGTTATACTTCCCTCATAGTGAGTGAACATGACATGTTTTGTCAACGTAGTTGCTCCAGAAGGAACAGATCTCTCTCTTTCTTCCACAACAGTAAGGGTCCAAAGGTGGCATGTACAGTGAACCTCTGTTTTTCGAGGGAAAAAGGGAAACATTTGAAAGCCACCATTTCCTTCTCCATCTTGCTTACAGGAGTAGAACTAAGTTATTCTGGTGGCTCCCTGAACTTCTGGAGCAGAAGAGAGGGCTGAAAGTGGGAGATCCTATTACAAAGATACTCTTTACAAACAGGAACAGATGAAAGCCATCAAATGCTCTAGAGGTGTTAGATAGCTTCTGTCTGTCATTCCAGTAGCAAAATGTATTCCTCCAGCTGGAATTGTCTAAACTATGTAATGTATAGTCAGTTACGGTTATGTGCTATGTAAAGAAAGGCACAAATGTTTGAGTAGGCACTGATTCCGCAATTGTTATACTGAACCTGGACTTTGGTATTCTCTAACATGTATCATTCCTCACCTTTCACATCCAGAAAATCAAGAGAGTAACCTCAGGCTTTTAGTTAACTGAATCCATCTCAATGCTTTATTTTCATTCATTTATTCATTGCTAATATTTTATTTCTTTTAGAAGTTGATCTTAATGGAACTTGCTCTAAGCTTAAAAACATGATCAGCCTATTGACTTTAAAAAGTGATTGTTAGTTAAATAATGCTTATATTTCTGTGTCTTCTTCAGGAGCCATCATGCAGCAGGTATTTTTACAACGTTAATTTCAAACCCTTCAGCACCACTGTCAATCCTCATATGGAGAGATGGGGTGGGAGGCAGGGACTAAAAATATTCTCAAAACAGCTACCTTTGCTATAAGTTATTTTCTTGTCTAAGTCATAGGACCTTTTGCATGGAGCATCTCTCAGTGAGGCACTCCCAGAAATAACCTTCGACAACTCCTTTAAGGTTAATTCTAGATTGTGAACATCCTTTAAAACTTGCCAGTTTTCATTACAGAAAAGTAGCAGTCTTGAAGTGCTTGCAGTACTCCATGGATATTCTTGAAAAAATGTCAGATGACCTCCAAATGCAGAACATTTATTAAAACAAAAATGGTGGGGATAACCCTCCTCCCTGTGCTGTTTCTCATGTAGGTTGTCTTAACCCTCACTCCCTCAAATTCAGCATTGCAGATCTCAGCATTCATTTGCACAGAAGATTCAGGAAACTGTTAATTGTTCAAAGCTGGTGGGAGAGCCTAAATGTGTGGTCATTTTCTTTGCTGAAGACTATTGTTTGAACACTGTTTTCATCATGGGGCAGTGGGGAAATGCAGATAAATTGCTTAGCTACCAGCAGGAGGGACAAGACATTTCTGCAAGACTATTGCCATTTACAGTGAGTTTTCTGTCTTCATGTGCATTCCTTTTGCTCTGTGGCATGGGTCCCCTTTAAGTTGGAATATAAAGTAAACTGCACTAGGTCTGGTCTATGACTATGCATGAAAATAGAATATCGGGGGAGGTTCTTCGTGGTACTTTTATTTCCTAACAAGCTGTATTGGAAAGGGAAGAAGATTGAAGTCTGGATTTTGAAGACGACTGGCACACCCAAACACCTAATTTCATTCTACGATGGGAAAATGAATTCCACCTTTAGGAGACTGCAATATAGTTTTTTAAGGTACTTAGAGATTGGTTAGTTGGCAGATTCAGGAGGTGATTGATCAAACACTTGTTTTAAAGGCAACTCGCATATTTTACTTCCACAGTTGTCAACCTTTTCACAAGACTGTGGGACATACTCCTTTTGCAAAATCCAGTATTACGCGTCCCCAGACCTTCATCCTATATGTGTTGGGCAAAAAGTTTTTACAAACAATGCATGCATCATAAAGAGTTTATAAATATCTTCTGATGTTGGGCTGCTTCCACTTTCCTTCCCATTATGCCTTAGCTGTTACCTAGATGGTTGCTAGCATGGAGCTGATGAACTGTTTTATTCTCACCTTGTTTCCCGTGGAACAAAAATTAGAACAGAATCCACTAGCAACAGGACTAATGTGTCTGAAATATCTCTGATCACTGCTCTATACTGAAAGTGTGATTAGCTGTGTTTCTTTGCAGGTGCATATGTGCTTCAAGTAAAGGCGACAGATGCTGATGATCCCACTTATGGAAACAGTGCTAGAGTGGTTTACAGCATTCTTCAAGGGCAACCGTATTTCTCCATTGATCCGAAGACAGGTAAATAGCTTATCAGTAAGAGTGGAAGAATTAAACTTTGGATTTTGATTCATGTGGGCTCTATCAATGAATAAATATGGACTGGGCTGATATGTCCAAAAGCCAGTAGAGTAACTTTGCACATGATTTAGTTTTGAGTAATGACTAGTTTTTGAATGAATTATAATCTGTTGTAAAAAAAAAAAAANTGCTGCTCCAGTCAGTCCTGGAATATCTAAAATATGTATATATTGAACAATTTTGTATGCTTTACCATTTTTCTATAGCTAAAGCATTATCTGCTGCATGCATTTTATTTTTTAGTTTTTTTTCCTGATGATTCAGTTTTGTATCTTGGGTCTACATTCTTTTTTCTCAGCATTTTTACTTTCTGAACTCACAGTCAGAAATTCTCCTGCAATGGTTGTTTTGCTATATAGAGCTAATTTGAGACCGTGGAACAGCTAATCATCTCCTGCCCTCCTCTTTTCCTGGGGCGCAGTATGTTTGTCTGGGGTTACTGGATGTGTGAGCAGAAAAAGATAATACGTTTAAAGAGACTGAAGTATTTGGCAGGTTGGTAGACATGTTAATTAGGTATCTTGTTCTATATTTCTAAATGTCATTCTAGGTTTTATATTTAGTAATTCAGCTAAGGAACCAATAACCTATGTGGTGAATGCCATGCATTGTGTCATCCTGAATGTGTTACAGGGATAGTTGTCCATATGCCCCTTTCAGCAAATAGTTTCTCCTTCCAGTGAAGCTGTGCTTGAATGACAGACTGTGTGTTAAAGAGCCTTTATCCCTGATCAATCAATACTTTGGTGGTGAAAGCCTGGTAAGGCTGTTAGTGCACTATCTCCAATGGACACATTCCTTTGTCACATGGTCCATTTAGCAGGAGATTGTATTGCAATTTGCAGTGAGAAACTTTACTTTTCCAACTAAAACGGGACTTCTTCAAGTATCTGGGGCAAAAACGGTACTTACTTTTATACTTATTTCTTTATTTCAGTCTTGTAAAGAATAAGGAGCAATTTAATGGCAAGAAAAACCTTTACTGAAGCCACAATTGGAGTTCTAATACATTTCCCAAGAAAAGAAATTAATAGTTATCAGTATTTGAAGAACCTTCTTTCCCATGGCACTTTGAATTGCTGTATCATATGCTCTCATCTATTACTCAGTAGTGAGTGGACCATAGGTGATGGCCTGCACTCTACTAGCCCTGCAACATCACACAAACCTACTGTTTCCACATCTGCCTAATAATATCTTTAATGAGTTACTCAGGTGGACCTTGGTGGTAAAAGAATGGACGCAGCTGTAAAGGAAGAATCATGAAACAGGTGGTAGAGCATAGCTTAAAATCCTATACCAGAAAAAAAGCATATAGATTCATGCTTCTATGAGCAACAATAATGTGCTGCAACCTGTCTTACGTTAGAAAGCTCAAAATATGGGAGTCACCTGTGGGTCTAACAATGACTGTAGTGGTAAACAGTATGTGAATAACAACGCACAGGATGCTGGTTAATGATTTGCTCTAAAATCCAGAAGTCTTGGCCAGCACTACACATCTTCCGGCATTTCCAATTCTTTATTTTATAACTGAGGAGATGATACATTATTTTTTCAATGCAGAATTTTACTGCCAGACACCTGCCTTGAGTGTTTTTGACAGGAAAGGGGAAGAAAGCCATTTGAGTACAAAATGACAGATAAACTCAGAACTGCTGGTAGATAGATAAGCATTTTTTGGGTTGCTGTTGTTGGCTTTTTTTGCCGTCTCCTGCATTCTAGTGACAAATTTGAGACATTCCCTTGTAGTTATTTAAAGAACTTAAGAACATCCATACTAGGTCAGACCAAAGGTCCATGCCACCCTGTATCATCTTTCCAAAAGTGGTGGCCTGCTCAGCTCTAGTGAAGGATGAAAGTGTTTAGTGATGTATCCCCTGAATACTCTTCTAATCTTCAACAACCTGTTCCTATGAAGTTTCTGGGTGATTAGCAGTGTCCATGTAAGTAAACCTCTGAAAGGATTTGTCCTCCATAACTTGTCCACTTCCCAGTAGAGCTGACGTCCAGGAGCACAGTAACTGCACACCCAGTGACTAGAAATTCCACAGCAAAAGTTTTTCTGGGTGAAGGACCAACTCCTCTTCTTCTTTGAAATGCAACATCTCTTAACTTATTTCATACCTCACAATTACATTGCACAAGACAGTGAACAGCTAATTCCTATTTATTAGTTCCGTATGACCTTATAGACCCATATTCTCCCCCAGTTGCCTCTTTCCTAGATTGAAGACTTCTTTAAACAGAAGCCATTCCATAACACTGCTCACCCTTCTTCTCCTTCTCGGGATGACAAAGTACACACAGTAGTCAAGAAGCAGCCCATATGTGTGTATAAAATCGTTTAATCATAACACCTTTGTTCTTTATTCCTTTCCAAACATTTCCAAACATTCTGTTTACTTTTTAGCTTCTGCCTCACAAAGGCTGATATGTTTGTGGAAATTTCTGTTACTACCTCAAGATCTCATCACAAAGTGGTAATAGTGAAACCACTGACCATAACTTTATATGTGAAATAAGGATTGTCTTTGGGATGCATGTGACTTTACACATACTCCTTTCTCAAATCATTCCTGATAGGTAATAAACATTTACTCTGATATGAACCTAGTACACTTAAATAGTTTTTAACCTTTATGGGTCTGAATGTCACAGCTGCCCCTTTACTCCTCTTCTTTACTGACTTCCTAATTTTTTGAAGTGCTTTGCTGGAGGTAAGCAAAGTATGTGGAAGTGGGAGAGTTAGATTTTATTGCTCTTGCAGGAAGGTTAAATGCGTTACAGTCCCTGCTGGAGTGCAGCTGTTGAACTGGCACATTTTAAGGCCTCAAATCTTATACGTGGGGGTTACTTTTTGATGCTATGAAATTGGTCTTTTGCTTTTAATGTGAGTTTTCTTTAACATAGAGCACTTCATTCAGATAGACAACCTCCCTTATATTTCCTCTGTACATTCTGTTCTGTTACTAAAATGTCCTTTTGACAAACTTTTTTCCACCCAATTTTCTGATGTGTTTATGAGGTCAATATTCTTATTCATGGCTAGATGTCTTCAATTTTTTTCTTAGACTCAGTATTCTAGTCTATATTCTGACCTCAGTTATATTCTTAAAATCCAAATTGTTGTCAGTAGGAGTATTGATATTAATATTTGTTCAAGAGGTTTTTCATGGAACCTGGAGTTTCTCTTCCACATGAGTGGATCATCTCCTGTTGAATTATCGCTCAATAACTTTGTAGAGTATATCTTCTGGTCCAGGACCCATACGTACTTTTTTCAATTTTCAGCAACCTCATTAAGCCCATACTTTTCTGTACATTTGATATTGATGACATTTGCAAAGAAAAAAATAGCAAAGTTATTAAGTTCTGGAGCTGAACAATCTTTGTTTTAAAATCTTAAGGTAGAAGGGTTTAAAAACACTCACAACACCATTATGTGCACGTAAGGGCTCTACATTATAATAGGCCTTTGATTTAAAGTTTAGATATTCCTTGTGAAGCTGAAGCTGCAATACCAAAATTTGTAGTCCTTTCTTCCCATGGATTTTTACCTCCATTTTATTTTTCTACTTTACTGGTTAGATAACTTTAAATCACCTTTGTCCTGTCCTTATGATTTTGGTAGAAATATTATTTTTGGGTTTTTTTCTATGCTTTTATAATAGAGTAGGTAAAAAAGGGAATATTACTTATGAACTGGTAGACATGAAAATCATTCTTATTGATTTTTTTTGCTGGAGACAAAGTTTTTTTACAGAAAAAAAATATATAGAATGCCCTTATACTTCCAGGTAGGAATAAATAGTGGATGATTAGGAACTTTACTACTACAGTGATAGCCAATTCTTCATTTTCTGATGACCATCTGGAATATTTCTAACTGAGAAAGCCACTCAGTTGTACCTAAAACTGGTATAACAATCAGATGAACTGCATCTCCTGCTCACAACCTACTCTCTGCCCATTTTCAGTTTCTCCTACTTACTGTTATTTTGTTTTGCTAGTACAACAAGGGAAATATTTAATTCTCATAACTCTTTTCTCCTTAGAATGAGCATACCAAGGATGTTGTAAAACACTGTGGAACATATAGTCTCCATGATGCAAAAATATGGATTAAGAGATTCATGAGGAAACCTAGTAATGTTCATCCTATTTACAAAAATAATTTTTCATTAATATCACATGAATATGAACAAATTTTTACAGTTTTACAATTCAAGATTTCTGTCTGGAACAAACAAAACAATGAACAACACTGATTGCTTCCAAAAACTCAAAAGGATAGTGTTGTAATATCTAAATGTTCTTAAGTATTTGCTAGTCATATTCCAGATCTATGCAGTACAATATATGCCATGCTGAGGCAGAAAATAGTAATTATTATTAATGTTGTTGTTATCATCATCAGTGTTACAAGCAGAGAGAAAGGAAATTGTTATACAAGTCAATTCAATGGGAATTTTTAATAGGTTCCAGAAATAGAAGATTTAGGTCAAAATTATTTCTAGACTCTGAACAAGTACTATAAGCTAATGGTTCTTATTCTTGCTTGTTAACACAGCAGTGGTTAGTTGCTATAAAGATAAGAATGACCCTTAAAGTTTACTCCTTATCTTCCAGACCCATTATAACACCAGGAGAAAAAGACTGCTCTTAAACCCAAATGGTTTAATTCTAGAAAATAGTATTTTCTAAAACAGTAATAACTTAGATGAGAAGCATGATTCCAATAGGTTTATTTTTCAGTTGTGCATGTTATCTGCACCAGTCTGCACCTAACCATTTTCCGAAAACTATTGCTGAATATATAGTATTTTGCAATGTAATATGCACTTGTAAAATTTTGACAAAGAAATGCATTTTCTCCTATACCTCTGGTTTCAAGAGAAAGGCTTGAGTGCCCCAAACCTCATCAGCTAATTCTATGATCAGTAGTACCTCTCTCTCTATACAAGTCCTCCTTTTATCATGTACATTCTTAACATATCAGAAGGGAGATTATGGCATACGTATTTACATATCAGCTATCCAAAATCACTGAAGATTAAGAGGCATTTGGATAGTGTCTTACTATGATATTTTAATTACGTTTCTTTAACAAAACTCATAACGTTTTCACTGCACCTATGTGCTATATCAAGAAAACTTTCTCAAGCAAGGAAGAGTCTTCTAATAAAGACCTCCTTTTGTACAGAATGAGTATTGTCTTGGCCTACAGTAGCTTAACTGTGATGGCAAGTGACTGGTTGGAAACAACTGAAGCTGTAGTCTCTGAAATGCGTTGCCACCTCTTCGTATATTGCTTTTGGTCCTGATGTGGCAAATATATGCTCACACCATTCGCATCCCTAGTGAAAATGCACTATTCTCCTTCAGCCATTCATGTCCTGATTGAAAAGACATAGCAGTCATTTTGAATGGTTGAATAGCTGACAAGCACACTTTTGAAAAGTCAAAGTGATTTGCATGTTTCTGTGTGAACTCCTTTCTTATCAACCCTTTAGGAAGTGTTCCATTTCTGGTCCAGGAGATCCAGTATTAAAATGTAATAGTAAATGATCACAGCCCTTTGTTTACTTGTTCTTTCTGTCTCCCATTTCTTCTCACAGGTGTAATAAGAACAGCTTTGCCAAATATGGATAGAGAAGTGAAAGAACAATATCAAGTTCTAATCCAAGCCAAGGACATGGGAGGACAACTGGGAGGACTAGCTGGTACTACCACTGTAAACATTACTCTCACGGATGTCAATGACAACCCACCCAGATTTCCTAAGAGTATGTTGGATTCCAAATGCACTAATTTTCAAATAAGCATGACTGAAAGTATTAATGTGAAAAATCCTTTATATAAGGAATTGAGATCCAGGAAGAACAGTATATGATGAAAAAAATTAGAATATACTGTTGTTTTTTTAAATAATATAAAGCTCAATTTGAAAGTGCAAGTTTTGAATGTTTAAGAGGACATATATCATCATTCCAGAGGTCCAGCCTGAGCCTAAGTGTTCATTTCATTTACATTTTAAAAATGATTTGTGAAAAAAACCTGTTTTGTCAAGGGAAAGCAGATGATTCCCTTCAAATGACAAAAGGTTATAACCTGAGACTTCCAGGTACCAAAGACAGAACTGGCTCACATTAAGCATTGTTGTTAGGATAATAAGAAACAGAATTTTTTATGCATCTTGGCCCAGAAGGTTATCTCTGTCCTTGAAAATACAGCCTTAAAATAGTGATCATCCACTGATAATTTATAACATTTCATATGAATTAGTTTAAATGAGGCTTTTCAGAGGTATGCTAATTTAAAGAGTTTTGTAGTCTGTGTAGGATTAGCAGGACTGTCACTTACTGCTATCCTTAAATTTACTGAAGTTTTGTATACTCCTTGCCTTTGAAATACAGATACTAATCAAGCATAAATCTTGATAACTATGTCAAAACAGTTAGCTGCTAAGAGATATTAATACGCCAAATTCATATTAGAACATTCCTGTGAATTTGCAGTAAGGTCATGGCAGCTTTTTACTTTGTATCTCTTTTCTTGCACATGTATTGTAATCCTACTTGACATATTATAAATGCTCCTTAGGTACCAAACCACACCTGAAACTTCACAGTTTTCTCTCATATAAAAATTCTTCTTTTTCTTCTCCTCAGTGTGAAAATATGTTGCATTTCTGCAGGCGTGTAAGAATGACCATGTTAAGACAAAGATCCATCTGGCTGTGCTTTCTGTCTCTTACACTGACATCTAGAGGGTGTACATAAGAACAGGTCAAACAACAGTTCCTCATTTTCTAATAATTTTTAGCCCAGATGATGTCTTTGTATTTAACAGCCCCCAATGTTTTTTTCTTACAGCAAGTTGCCCTGTTGCTTTGAAATTTATGTAAAATTTCAGAGTCCACAAGATCTTATGGTAGTGAGGTGCACAGATTAATCATATATTAACAGCTCCCCCTCATTTGTTTTGAATTCATCCCTACATATCCACCTGCATGTTGACCTCTGTAAAGAATCCAGAAAGCAGTGCAAAATATGGCCTTTGTGTTGATTTTTGTTTCAGTATGGGATATTCTCCCTAAGTCCTGCTCCTGTTGTTTTGCCCTGTGCATGCCAGTCATGTCCATCCTTAGCTCCCTCAAACTCCCTGGAAATCTTTGGGGAAAAAACATCAGTGTTATATTACCACCTCCAAGCCTTCATGTGCCACAGTGGTTTGAAGCAAAATATTACACATCATAATAGTTCACTTATTTCATCCTCCAGGCTTTTGGACATGTAACAGCTAATCCCAATGATTTGTTACTGTTGTGTCTGTTCGTTCCACAACTGCTTCTATAGCTAATTTAACTTTCTCATGAGTCTCCCATAAATAAGGGTACCAGGATAGAAAAATTCCCCAGATATTCTACACTGAACAGGAAGAAAAAAATGTATTAAGTTTTTCATTTGTGATCTTATCTTCTCTGAGCGCTTCTTCTATATCTCAATTTTGGGTTGGTTTTATACAGTTCCTTTCAGGCTTTTGCCTCCAGCTGTCTTTAAAAAACAATTACTATTAGCTTGTTTGCCAAAGATTTATTCAAACTCACTTTTTGTCTTCTTTATTGTGGTTTTATAGAAAAAGCAGATTTTACGGTTCTTTCTAACATCCTCCCTGAGACACAACTTCATTTTTTTGAAAGTCATATTCTTGCTTTTATTAGCTATGTTGTTTACCTTACTGACTTGTTTTTTAGTGGGGTCTGTGCATTTGCTGTGGGTCTTCATAATGGTGTTCCTAGATAGCATCCACACCACTCACATGAATTTAACTGTCTCAGCTATCCCATTCAGGTTTTTTGCGGCAATATCCCTCAGTTTTATTTGTTTCCACATTTTTTTTTTTCTAATTTAACTGAGTACACCCATCATGTAATGTTGGCTTTTATTGCTCTTACACAGATATTGCGTTTAAACTCATTACGGTTTCTGTAAAATTTAGAAGAACTAAAAAAATTTCCTGACTCGTTAGTGTTAGTACTGTTCTCTTCTTTAAGTCCTATTTGACTTAGAGCTTCCTTTAACAACCACTGTTATTCCTCCACTGATAAGGTCTACTTTGCCTTTTCTGTGTGTTCTGCTCCTTGGTACTGTGCTGCCTGACTGATTTTCTTGTTACCCACAGATTTTGAATGTCCCTATTATGCTTTTGTTTTTGTTTACCATTAGGTATTAAAGCTGCCCATACTAGTTCCCATTTTAACCCTTAACTTTATATTGTGGCTTGCTTTCTTCTCTCTACTGGACCCTAGATTTATTCTGTGTGATCTACCGTTTCTGCATTTCCTACTGGATTACCATCACCTTTTGTAGCATTCTTCAGTGAAGAATGCAGAATTCTGGTGACTGCAGCCTTTACCTGAACTGTGTATTTTTGCATTTTTTTGAATTGTGTGCTTTCCAACACCTGCAAATTTTTCTGAACTTCTCAGCGAGAATCACAATGGTCATAGGAAGGTTTTTAAATTTTCTGAAGCCTGTTTTTCCGATGGCCAAAATGAATTTTGCATCTTCTCTGTGGGCACCCATTCTTTAGCGTTTACTTTCCAGTAATGTGAATCCTTTCTCCTTACACCTTTTTCTCAGCCAGGCATTTAAAGCTTTGCCTTTCCATATTTCACTCCCTGATTGTACATAGTGTGACAATTTCAGACTACGTTACTATGAATGTCCTTAACTTCAGTTTTTGCTTGCTAGCCTAAATTTCACCCCTAAGACCTCTGTCTAGTCTTCCCTAGTTTTGTCAGACCTCACAAGTACTACTGCCACTGGTGCCTCCTTGTGTTTCCCAATATCCCATCAAAACACTTGTGAGGTGCTCCAAATCTGGTCAACAAGCAAATCATCCCAGAGAGTTTCTTTGAACCAACATCCTCACCGTCCTCATCCCCAATGCTTGTTAAACCACCCACCACTGCAATCTGCTCCTTCCTTTCAGCTAGAACCCCTGCTGTTGGAAGGGTACCACAGGTGCAAGAGGAAATAATGTAACTGCCTGGAAACTGAAAAACTCAGAGCTTTGGCAAGTTCCTTGGGCCAAATGCTCTTTCCAGTGTCTGATTTTCAGTTGTATATTTTACTTTCTTTGCTGTTAGGGACCTTATTAATTTTCTATTTTATTGTATACCTTCATCTACTATGGTGTTGCAAAAATACACAAGTCATATAATGTCAGACAGTTTTCCTGACACAGATAAATCATGGAATATATCATCCTCTTTGAAGAAGATAGCCTTGAGATCTCATTTAATGCATGCACTGTAGTTATGACGCCTTTGCCCAATTGTTGCTATGAAGGAGCAAAAAAAAGTCACAAGAGATCAAGCTTGTCCTGTGCTTTTCATGCTAATAGGGTTGAAAACCTTTTCTTTCTATTATATCAAATATCACAGAAGCCGAATTATAGCATTGACTCTCAACAAAACAGAAGAGAATAATATTGGAGGTTTGTGTTGATATTGAAAATAATAAACATTTAGCATGGCTTACAAGCTAAAATGTCAATATAGGGACTCCAGTGTATTGGAACAAGCTTGATTAAGGCAGACAGTTACTTGAAACATTCTTTTTTGGGGGGATGCGTTACAGGCAACATATTTATATTGTAAACTAAGGACTTCTGCTTAATCAAAATATTAAAAGCAAAAATCCTGATCAATGGGGATTTACTTAGCTAGTCCTGTTTGGTTAAGCAGTATGTAAGATGATGTATACTGTGCCTGAAATTCACAGAGACACATGACTAATTACAGCTAAACAAAAATAATTGATAGAAAAATGTTGAGTATGAATTCTATTTTTAATACAGTAACTGTATTTTTCAGTTTTGCTCTTTGAGAATGTGGCAATGATTCAGAGCAACTACCTGCCAGGAAACAGAGTTTGTCATTTGCTTGACTACCATAGCTGAAAGGATACTTGTGCATCATTTAAGTTTATGTGAAAAATAAGCTTTTAACATCAGGTCCAGGTAGGTGCCAAGTTCAGGCCTGGTAAGACCTAAAGACCCCTCACCGTGGCTGCAAGTTGAGACCTCCAGCATCACATTACTCATAGCTGGTCAACAAAGCTAGGAAGTCCAAGTGCAGACTGAAAAAAGGGACTGAAGGTCCTTTAACACTAACTGCTGCAGGGTAAATGTTTTTGCATCACATAATCAGGACCACAGTTTCCCAAAGGGCTTGTATCAAAGATGCCATGCTATAGATTACCTTATCAAATAAGAAGATATTAATTATCACAGAATAAGGTTTAGATGTATTTCCTGCACTCAGTTAAGCTGAAAAAAAAAAAAAAAACCCAAAAGATTTCACAGTAGAAGTGGGAGAACATACATTATTAATCCTTGGAAGAAGCTACACTGATAAATAATACATTACAAGCTTGCCAAAAAAATGTATCACAGAACACCTTCATCTCATCGAGGGTCCTTTAAGCAGATAGACAGGTTCGGATCGGATATCAGCATCCAGTGATGAAAACCACTGACTATCCTGCTGAACATGGAATTTTTTATTTAGAACCTGTGCTTTTGAACATATTCAGTGGGGAACTCCCACCTTGCATGTCTCACAGTAATGAGGAGTGTAACAAAGGGGAAAACTCTAAACATTACATATTTCTGTCAGAGCTGTTTGACCTGCAGGTATCTGTTGGCCCACATTTCAGAAAACTGAGACACTTCAGAAAACTGATATTTTCTTTATAACTAGAAGGAAAAATGAATCTGAATGATTTTATTAGTAGAAATTTATTTCCAAAAGTGTTTTATATATGTTTTGCCTGACTCTTCACTAGTACACTGATTTTCTGCATTACTGTGCATGTCTCATTATTACTAAGAGAACTTTTTTGTAAATATTAAAATAAATGTTTCATACCAAAGTTTGATTCTTGCCAAAACCAGAAAAAAATAAGGCAAAGGCTGAAAGGGAAAGTACTTTTCCTATCATAGCAACGATGTTCAAGCAGTTAAGTGAAAATCTGGTATAACACAACATTGCCTTTGAACAGAGAAGAGTGGATAAAAGCTATTTATCTGTAGGCTTGCATCCTGGTCCAGAAGGGAACTGATGGCCTTTCTCTCTCAGCTACTCACGTACGTGATAGCTGGTTAAGTAAAAAGACAGTTCAGTACAAATTTCCTGGAAGCTAATGGGCTAACCCTTAATGCATCAAGCATTAGACCAGTCTGAGCTAGCTGCAAGGACAACTGTGGCTTGTTTCCAACTCTTAAAATAAGCTTCAAGAAAGGATGGATGGGTTATATTTACTTCAACATTTAAATGACAAAAACTGTATAATTAGTTGGTATAAATTATACTTTATGAAATCAAACCAATTAAGCGGAGTGGTTGATTCACATTTTGTAAGGTTATTGTACTTCAGTTTTCCTGTCTCTTTCTTTTGTTCACTGATGACAGAGTGACTATGAAAGCAATTTAGAGAAATAAACCCTTATATGCTGAACAATAAAAGCACATGTGAATCATTTTAGTCAAAGGAATAGTATGCCTTTTTATTTTAATATGACATAAATATACTTTTAGAGGATAAGGCCCTGAGATAGAAGAACAGCAACTGAATTTTAAAATATATACAGTTTTTATTCTGATATTAGCAAGTAAAAGACTATTCTCAAGTGTCTTACGAAGTCAGCAATAAGTTGGTTTTGTTTTTAAGGTGACACTCCCTTAATTTACTTTTTTTATTCAAAAGAACTGTTTGGCTAAAGCTATGTTTAATCATCTCATTTCCAACTCACAGAAGTGGTCAATATTGTAGGGAAGTGATTGAAAACCATTTTTAACAGAAGAAAAATGAGTTAGGGTTTGGACCCAATATTTGAATTTTGTCTACTTCTGCACATCTTGGCTTTAAAAAAAAGCATCTTTCTGATGGTCAGAACCCATTATCTCAGGGCTGTTTTGCAACCACATTTAAAATGTTCAGATGGCTGTAGAGCAATGCCTAGACATCACAAGGGCCATTTTTTTTGCTGTCGTCGGTCTTTCCAGAAGCATACCAGTGAAATCCATCAAGCTAGTTTGCATTAAAGAACATGGCAAATTTCCAGAAATGCTAACATGCTTGGGAACAGAAAAGCAAATATTCATCTCTCTGGTAATGACATCTTAAGTAAGGCAAGGTTGAAGGAACATTCCTGGGACCTTGCACATCATCCGCCTATCCATATTGCAGGAGTTTGCAGCTAATTGGATCTGGATTGCAAGACTGGCCAGTACAATGCATTTCACAGGATATAGTAATTCTTCCACTGGAGACAGCAGAGGAAACAACAATCTTAACTAGAAAAGTCAACAAAATGGACAATTCAGAAACCGGAATAAAAAATCTTTCGTTGATGCAGTTTCAGGAGTTTCAGGAATTTCAGCACAAGTAAAAAAGACTTTTGTAAAAGAGATCTAGCCTTTTTTTATCTTAGTTATATAACCTTTGCACGCTACTTGAATAACCTATTATCTGGATGATGTATTATCTATTTCACAATTATGATAGTAGGAATAGAGTTTGCGTATTATTACTCTGTAGATAGCACCTGATTTCAGTGATTGTTCGTAATAGCATATTTTAATAGGTTTACTTTCAAGTACTAAAATCTGTAGCAATATTTTGAAAGAAAAGACAATCAAGTGCTGAACTTGGAATAGTCTGCCTATACATACTTATGCATACACACTCCATGGATTGAAAACTCTTATAATAGTTATTCATTTATATATTCTGGGCAGCTTAGTGCATCACAGAAATTGCACACACACTATTTAGCTTAGAGTTTACTATATAAAAGTAGGTCAATTTTGTTCACTCAGTAAACTCAATGTGGCTGATTCCATTCATGTGGCTTTGAACCAGTCTTGCTCAGATTTTATTGCAAAATTGGGTTGAGATACAGAGTGCAAGTAAAAGGTCTTCTGGTCCACATGAGCTACAAAGGAAAATCTTTTAACCCACTGCTTTGGATGAGTGGCTTATGAGAGAGAAGTTTCTCATGTTTTCGTAGCTGGTCTTAAAGATTTCAGAATACAACACAGATCCCACCTAGTAGTAAATTAGACATTTACAGAAAAAGACTGTGTGATTAAGAAATTATTCTGTTCGCTAACCTAAAAAATTAAAATAATGAAAGCAGAGGTTTTGATTAAAAAGAAAACGAGGAAGATTTATTCCCTCCCTACTTGGCCACTTTGCTAGAAAACTTACTTGAGATTAAGGTTCAGAGCTCCAATCTGCCTAATTAAGTATTTTAACCACTCTGCCCAACTTTCTGGGAAGTTATTCTACCCACTGCAATTTAGATAGGGAGCCATGGCTTTCTCTCGGTACTCCCGTTAAAAGTTGTTGTGCTTTGTATACAGCACTTTTATCTCCATTGGCTTTCAGAATGAAAACAGGTCTATCTTTCATTGATTAAAGAATTTGCCGGGCACACAAGATGCCCTAATTCAGTTCCAGCAACTAATTACTTATGTTATACCAAATGGGAGATACTTACACAGGACAGGTGGTCAGATTCATCGCAGACTAGCCTGCAGGCAATGACTAGGTGGGAGACTGAGTCAGAGCTTGCTTTGAATCAGAAAGGGAGGGAAGGTTGAATCCTGCTCTACTCTATCTTTGTTGATTTTCTAACCACTGTGACATGAGACATAAAGGGAAAAAAGCACCAGCTTGGTTTTGTAAATCAAGCTTAAGTCTTTTAATGTCAGAAAATCTTAAGCAAGTCTGATTTCAATTTACCTGTGACTTTTGGGTAAATCAGAACTGTATTTTTTAGTTGAACATATACTTTAACCAATCATTTCAAAGAGTGATGGAAGACAGGAATGCAAAGACTCCAGAAATGATCCCATGCAATTGTAAGCTAATAATCGTGAAACCAGTAGCCATGCAGAAGTCATTATAATTTTAGATTGTAATACCAGCAAGTCACTTAACTACAGCTTTAACACAAGCAAAACAATAGTCAAATCAGTATGTGAATAAATACTAGCAGGTCAGTATTTGCACAGTACTCCTATAGGAATCAGAGGAGGATTTAGGGTAACTCCTCTTTAATCTAAGTTCTTTCCAAGTCTCACACTTCTGTACTATCTGCATCTCTGTCTCCCGCACCTCTGGCCTTCTCTTTCCTCTTCACTCCATCTATCCTTACATTCAACATGCACTCTTGTCTCCCTTCTCCTAAAGGAGACACAAATTTATCCTTGATCTCATTTTGATCTTATAACTACAGTGTGGCCACCTCCTACTTCTCCTCCCCAGGTGTTTTTTTTCTCCCCAATAATAACATTGCTAAAATAAATTATTCTTTGTTGGTTTACGTCCAGCTCTGAGTCCCTCCACATTTTGCTGTATTAAGGTCATGAGTTTTCAGCATCCCAGATAAGCTCTTTACAGCTCTGTCTTCCTTGGTTTGGCCACTGCATTGTCAGCTCAGTGACCTTTGCCTGCTGTGCCTATTTGACCCACCTGAATTAGCTACAAGTTTGACAGCTCATCATAAAAAAGCTTCTGTACTTTTTTTTTCCCTACACCACCACTTAATCAGTGCAAATATAGACATTTTTACATAGACTAAGATAAGGTATACAATGGCTCATTTTATTTTGCTTTGAAGACTTAAAGAAGGATGTGAGAGTGTGGGGAAAGTTCCTGGACATTTAAATCATCTGTACTGTTAGCCTTAGCACAGTCACTGGCACAGTTTTGACCAGCACCAAGTGAAGCTTTCTCAGATAAATTCAGGGCATTTGGGGAAATTAGCACAGATCAGGAACTATTCTCTACAGTCACTTTCCATGAAGCTGACCTATTTTGGTGTAGGTAAAAGAATTTAATAACGTGGAAATAGGCCATTCTATACTGGCTAACTTCTGGGCTGCAGAGTACAGCGGGTACATGAAATTTCTTTGTACAGTTGTACCTTTTTTGAGCCTATGCTTTGCAATCCAAGCCATGCAGCCCACCTTGAATCACAGCACCTGACAGTTAAGTAGGCTTCTGTTACTATTTGTGTGTGTGCAACATAAAGGAGTTAACATAAAATTCAACATCCGTACAGATTTCTATTTACATTTATACCAACTTTCTCTTACTTTTTTCTTATTCCTTTCCACATCAGAATTCTTCAAGCATTTTCAGTAAGAGCTGACTTGCCCCCAAAAGCGGATATAGTCTTAGTAAAAGCTCCCTAGAAACTTCTTTTGTTTGGTAGCTGTCACTGTTGCATGATCTTGATCATAAAGCATCTTGAAGAGTGAAATATTTGATTCAAACTGAACAATGACACAAAACCCAACTAAAGCATAATATGTAAAAAAAAAAAAAAATTGAGAAAGAAACTGAAGGGAGAAATATTCATTACTATAGATTTTCAAAACACTAAATGTTTAGTAAGTTTTATGTCTGCTACACTTACATTGTTTTTTAACTTTCTCAAGAGTGCATAACTAGCAAAGACTATTCTTAGAGGACTGTTTGGAGTACTGATTGAATGAAACAAAAACCTCTTAAAGCTCTAAACTGAGAGAGGCTGAACCCTCAGCTGCAAAGCAGAGCATGAAAACAAATATAGCTATTTCTTTGTAGTGTTCCATAACCAATGAAAAATACAGGTAATTTGTCACTAGGTAAAATATAATGCTCTGATTGCACAGTAAACAATAGTCCAAGAAATGTAAATGAGCACAATAGTAGTTGAAGTTAAATATTATCTATTTATCATAAAATTCTGTTGTTAGTCTACACTTATCCAATTCATTTTCCCCCTATCATCAGGTTTAAGTAGTAATTGATCATTAACACCAGGATTTATAAGTCAATTATTTTTAAGCACATCATTATCATCATCGTATATTGTTATCATTAATAATTGTATTTTACATCTGTTACCTTCTGCATAGAAGGTGTAAGCAAATACGGTTCACAGAAATTCAACAACCTTTGGCAGGAACCATGACATTCATTCCACCCCAATGTGTTTTCTGTGGGGAGCAGTGAAGAAATTATTCATTCAGAACAAGGAGCGTAATTAGATTGGATGCATGAAATTATTCACGGTAACCTTTGGATGGCTTAGAAGCACCATGCATCTCCACCTACTCTCTGATACTGAAGAGTAGCTAGGGTTACGGATTTAACAGCACGGGGTTGCCTTGCAATGCCTTGAGAATTGGGTGCAAATGACTCAGACTACAGTGTAACTTGCTGCATCAGTATCATTTCTGGCAGCATCTGCCTTTTTCCCCAAGGCCTTCTGTCTAAGGAAGAAATCAACACTGTTTCTGACCATGATGGCCTTGCTTTCTGAAAATTTAAAGGCTACAGTGCAATACAAAGTGAAACAGACCATACATAATTATCTAATTAGAATCACAGTAGTTTACGGTCGTGATTTTCAGAACTACCTAACAACCACAATTACAGTCAGATTTTCAGGAGTCCTCTACTCCTTGGAAAAGCATAAGTGAGATGCCCAAAAAAGTGCTTGCAACAATCTGGAGGTTCCTACTGACAGCAATAGGAGCTGCAGATACCAAGCAGTTTTGAAACTGTCTTCTCTGAGTCCAAAATACACGTTTAGTTGAATTTTTGTATAAGGAAAGCTATACAAATAAAAAAATAACTCTTTCAAGTTTTCTCTCGAATTCACAGCAATTATTTTTTTCTCAGTGGCTTCCACAGCAAATCTGTTGATCTTATAAATGTGATCGCCAATGCTCTCAAGAGAAGGATCCATAATTAAGCACTCACCACCCACAGATTTCATTTCAAAAGGAGCAGTATTTATAAAGAGATCTTACCTTTAAACACTTAAATTGGAAGACATAAACATCACTTTTGATAAATTGATCATACTTGTTGTAAAGTATAAGAGACTACAAATGTGAGGCCAATGGCCATCCTATTGTATCATTATTTTTTGATCTATATCACACATTAAATCACAAGTATTTTAAGGAAGCTGTATACAGTAAACCAAAACTTAAAGCAAAGAACAGTAAATTATTATGCACTTGTACTTGATAATTTCACATTTTTATCTTTAAAAATAATAATCTTCTGCCTCAGACTGTGCCAACATGGTGAAGAAGAGTAATATATATTTCAAGGAAAACCATTTACATAAAATGTACCCAATGAGCATGTGAAAATCAAAGCTTCACAGGTTGTCTTCTGAGTAATACAGATGTTGACCATGTTTTGTTTAGGTGATTTTAGGGATGCAACTCAGGTGTGACTCAGAGGACTAAAGATAGGGACCTAATTTCCTTAGTCGATAGAGAGAAAAATGATTCTTCCAATACAAATGATTTAGAGCACTTGGCTTAGATCCTAAAGTAAATGGTTTGACCACATTCTTAAAAGTGAATGAATTGTAGTAAAATTGTGTTATTATAATTTGTACCAGAGTAATAAAGAAAATATGAAAAAGCTCCCGCAAGATATTTAAGAAGCAGAGATGTTAAGCAGAGCATTACAAACACTGTGTTCCATCCTCAGCAATATACTTTTTATCACGTTAATGTTTCACATATATTATGCAATTTAAATGTTATAGAAGGAATAAGTGTATTGATTTATTTCATGGTGACAGTGTGATGACCAGAATATTACCAATAGACCTACCTGGTAAATGGCAATTACATGCTGCCTGAGATTCTGAAATAGGAAAGACATTTTCTCCTGAAAACGATCCTTTTTCTATCCGTCAGGCATGCTGCACCTTGATAATTCTTTATAACCACATAAAAACATTTGATTCAAACTTTTAGACTATATCCCCAAAAAATTATTTTTCTCATTGTATTTTGGACTTTTTTTACTGACTTTTTCTGTTTGGTAATAATTTCTTAATCAGTAGACTGGTTATTAGCAGAACAGTTCTTTATTGGTCATGAAACATAATGAAGCTGATCTCTGCAAGTGGTTTTCCACATAAGCCCTCAGAGATGCAGGAAGCACATTGTCTAACACATGAATGGATCAACAAAGTCAGACTTTGCACAGATGACCATTTAGCCACCGCTTTTCATATAGCAAGACCAATGGAAAGGGAAGCGATAATGGTGGGATCTTTCCTATACAGTAATAGCAGCATGATTAAAGCAGTAACTCAGGAACTTGATTTGGTCTCCTCAGCTTGTCACAGTTCAACTCCATGTCATCTAGGGGAAACCCTTAATTACAAACGTGAGGAAGTTCTAGGAATGTGCATTTTCTTCCCCTTCTAGTAAAACTGCGCCAACACACAAAAGAAAATTTAACATTCTTCAAAGATTATTATTCTTGCCTAGGTATGAGGACACACACATCTGAGTATCTGTGGCTCCAAACAACTGCTTCTAGAATTATTTCTACATGATGCTGTTAAACAGAATAGTCTCTATTTACTTTGCTACACCCAGCACTCTCTGGAGCCAGAAGCTGTGGGTCTGAATATCTTCAGTTGAGAAAATGAACTGGCATTTCCCATTTCCCGAACCCTTGCTTCAACAAGAGATATTATGCTCTGTGGAATTGGTCTCTGACATACAATGAGGAGGTTTATTTTTAGAAAGCTTTCTGAAAACAGCTTGTCAGTGGAAAAAACAGCAAAGCGTTAAACTGAAATTTTTCAGTATATAAAAATTATAGCAAGTATGATGAACTCTTTTTTCCCTTTGGGGAATGAAGAAAGAGGATGGCCTCACAAACTGTCTGCTAGCTCACCTCAGGGGCTGATAGAGTCCTGGCTCAGCAGCTGCCAACACTGGAGAAACTCCATCATGTGGATTACCCTAAGCTTGGGCAAGATCAAACTCAGAAGGGGTTTTGCTTCTGCTCATTTTCCCTTGAAGAACTGGAGACCATCGGATATCCAGGACCTCTGCAATCTGGGGAGATGTAGCTCTTGCTAGGTGTGGACTTTGAGATCCACAGCAGAGAACTGGGAATTTTTAAGAATGGTTATGCTCGATCTAGTGAGGCTACAATGAGGTCTAGAGCACAAGACTTATGAGGAGCGGCCAAGGGAACTGGGGCTGTTTAGCCTGGAGAAAAGGAGGCTGAGGGGAGACCTTATTGCTCTCTACAGCTACCTGAAAGGAGGTTGTAGTGAGGTGTGCATCAGTCTCTTCTCCCAAGTAGTAGGTGGTAGGACAAGAGGAAATGGCCTCAAGTTGCACCAGGGGAAGTTTAGATTAGATATTAGGAAAAATTTTGTCATTGAAAGGGTTGTCAAACATTAGAACAGACTGCCCAGGGAAGTGGCTAAGCCACCATCCCTGGAGGTATTTAAAAGACGTGTAGATGTAGTGCTGAGGGACATGGTTTAGTGGTAGACTTGACAGTACTAGGTTAACGGTTGGACTTGATAATCTTAAAGGTCTCTTCCAACCATGACAATTCTATGACTCTATGATTCTGTAAACCCTAACTCAGAGCAATGGGTTTGAGGATGGAAGAAGTCCTGCCATAACTGAAGTTTTAGCATCCTATGCCAGGTCATGCGTGACCTGCATTAGAGCACATGGAGAAAAAGCCCGTCCTTTCTCTTCCCTATGCAAGGTCCCAGCCCCCTGCAGGGCACAGAGCCACAGCTAGGAGAGGCATGAATATATCTTGCTACTGTACTGAATCACACCACCTCAGTTTTAGGAGCATGTACATCAGATGCTGCTAATTGTTAGGCTGCTTAGCTGTAGCTGATGTTACAGGTTTAGTATACTAAGTATCTGCTTGTATTTATAGTATCCTTTCTTTTGCCTATTACAAAACTGTTAAAAAAACAGCAAGTAAATACGAAATGTTGCCTTTGGATTCTGCCTAAAAAGACAGAAATCAGTGCCCTTATAACCCGATCAGGATAAAAACTGAAATGCCTTGGTAATTTAAGCTAACAAGAATATAATAATATACATAATCGGAATAAAGATTTAGATCAAAGACAAAGAAATTCTTTTATTTCAATGTTGTTGCTTATAAGATTCATGTTATCATGATTAACTGCAATGTAATACTTTGGCAGCTGCCAAAGACAACTGAAAATGTATAGACAAAGAAAAGCAGGAGAGGATAATCTTGTATATACACAGTACATGTATGGTGACAGATTAAAAAAAAAAAAAAAACTTAGATAGTACTTACAGCTGTTTGGTTGAAGGCCATTATGCATTTAGCTTAAGTCCTTAGATGCTAACCTGGGTTATTTCTTAATGGTTATTTTACTGGTGAGATGTAATGATGTTTTTCATTTCTTATTCTCATCAGAATTTAAAACCTTTTTGGTAAATGATGATGTACCCATAAACTAGAGGTGTGGAGAAAAAAACCAAAAGTAAACAAAAAACTTCATAAGTAAAAATCAAACCCCAGAACAGCTTTTGAGCCTTAAAAACTAAAGCTAATCTAATCATGTCAAAAGAACTGTAAATGCGTGCTGAATTACAGTCAATATGACTGATTACCTGTCACTTACTCCGCTGTGATTTCTTCCCGCTATGCGCTTTGGAACCATCTTTGTTTTAGAAACTTGGAGGCAGTGTGTATTACTTATTAGCTCACCTCCACCTCAGTTTCCTGAATGCTTCTGGGACTGAGTAATAAGCCCTATCAGTCATTTCAGCCTAAAAGCTGGAAAAAACCAGCATCATCACTCATTTATTTTTATCATCCTCATTGATGCTGCTCAACCTGAAACTTGGAGGAAGTTTCACACCTTGAGTCACATAGACACTACACGTGCTTTATAAGGGAATTTCTGAATGATTATGTTAAGCTATGTAATCACAGGACTATCTCTAGTTTTGAATTCGGAGTTGAATTTTAAGTCTAATTTAAGTGAAAAGTGTTGCATAAGTTAAACATGTAACAGGCACATGACTTTTGGCCTTAAAAATAACATCTATGTTTTTTCTCTTAAAATTCCATTTACAATAGAGCAAAAAATGTTGACCAGTCAATATGCATTGCTAGTAGCTTTCCTATATGTGAAAATATTCTGACGTGCATGCAATATATATGACTGAAATCAGCAGAAGGGTAACTAGTTGAAGAATCCCGTTTCATAGTGCAGTCTGAGGGAAGTAAAGACTTGCTCCTTTGATACATGCCATATCACTCGTCCTTTACAAAAGCCAGCAGCAAACTTAGAAAATACATTTAAAGGAGATTTATGCAAGTAGAAGGGAAGATTTTTGTAGGCAGAGAAGTCACATGAGACAATCTACAAAATTTGACAGAAGTGTTTGAGCAGCATAACCAGCTGCTGCATAAGTTTGTCTGAGCTGCTTGTTCCATCATTCCTAGAAGCTGCGGAGAACAAGGTTTTCAGGACCTTTGGGAGTTGGAGGCTATTACTTAGGCCTGTTTCAATATACCTCTATAGCAAATGGAGGTATTAGTGTTTACAGGCAAAATGGATATAAAACTTGAATAATGCTAAACTGTCGCAGCAAGTCCACAGGAAGAAGTAATGTCCTCTAGAAACAAAAAAATAAAAATCTGCAAAACTGTCTTTCTGTTACATTTCATGTCCAACATGTGTTGATCATTTCAAATGTGCTCTGTACAAAGACTATTTTCTGGGGGGAAGAAGGTTTTCATGCTATACATTATAGTCTCTTGACTTTTTTTCCTGAGCTGGCAACAATATACATTATTTGTTTTCATTCATTGTATTCAGAAAGTATGTTGTCACAGTAGCACCATTAACAGCTTCTATATGCTGTGAAGATACTATTACAGGAGGATGATGACAGTGTAATTACATACTACATCTTCAGAGATCTGACTCTGGCAGAGTTGAAGATTACTTCAGAATTTCAAATTAATCTGAATGACCCAATCTTTATTGCTGTTGAATTTCTGGAAGTGATGAAATGCCAAGTCATTGAAAATAACCGATAAAAACCTAAACAATCTGAAATGAATAATGTAATGTTTCTTTGACTTCGTCTAAGTCCCATATGCTTTACAGCCAGGTACAGTATTTTATAGAGAAATGTTTGCTTTAATCAATCTGAGTGCTCTTCAGTTCACTAAGAATACATCAACTAGAAGGAAAAATCCAGTATCATATGCTCTTACATTTTATGTGCACCAAACTGTGGCTGTAAAGGGCAAACACTGCAGCAATGATATCTGTCATACAGTGTAAGTGTCTGTAAAAGACCCGGGCATCAGGGCCAGAACTATGTTGTGGAAACGCAATATAAGATTCAAGTGTGGGCGGAGCCCTTTTTGATCCCTTTTCTTCCACTTCTTCCGAATAACTTGCATAGCAGACACCCAGCAATACACATATTTGTAAGTGACGTTAGATAATAGGAGGATTTGCGATTGTCTCCTGCATACCATGTTAAAATTTTGTTCTTGACTCGGAGTCGTTAAAGTACAACTGAGAAATAGTTGAGGCTCCTCAGTCTTGGTGATATTTTGCGTCATAGTGCTCCTTTCCAGCTGTTAAAACAAGAAAAGGAAGAAAAAGTAAAGCTTGCTTTAGTACATTCCATTGGAAAAAGAGGAAGTAAAGATTCCTTTAGTATGTTCCCTTGGAAAAAAAGAGTGAAATGATAATTGCACCACCCTTAGTAGCTCAGTCAATGAATACTACAAAGCCACACATGGTAATGTTTAAATGTGGGTGCTGACACAAGCGGACTTTACTTACAAGGATTTGTCAAACAAATAAAGCAAGTTTTGCTTCAGATAGACTTTGGATACTGATGGACAGAGGAGGAAAGCAGAGAAAACTCATTTTTTCAGAGGCAATCAAATAGACAATTATATAGGTACCGTAGCCCAAACTACTAGCTCACAAAAAAGTAGATTTGCTCCTAATCCAGCAATGCTAATGTCATTTTTTTTCCTCACCTGGAAGTATTGTAAAGCTGAAAAAGCTGACTCAGCATGCATTGTAAGGAGATAACAACAGGGAGCAGTGTCTGCTGTTTAATTCAGCAGCTGGATACGAAAGTCATCTTTCCTGCTGTTGCATGGTATACATCTTTTCAGAACCTTATCTTGTGAAGTATGGCTGAACCACTACCAGGAGGAAATCTCTGAGACATCCCCCTAATGTGCCTCCCACTAGTCACAGAAGTCTGTCCTGCTATACGGTTGAAAGAGAGGTGTAAATTTCCTTCTACATACTGACATGTAGAGGAAGAGAGAAGGCCATTGCCAATGTTTTCCTGCACCGAAGCGACTGCTCTGTGAGAGCTGCTGGAGGATGACACAGGAAAACTAAACGTGCAGCTGATGGGGCAAGCAAATGCCAGCTTTCTTCAGAGCCAGGGTGAAGTGAATCCAACATCCTGGGCCCACTGATATCAGCTCCAAAAGCTGCTGGTGGTTTTGACAGCAAAGGCTGCTGCATGAAGAAAGGTGAGCAGTACTTGCCCACTGGAAATACTCGCCGTGGTGGTGCTTGCTACCAGCTGTGCAAAACAGCAACTCCAGCCAGAGGTGCAGCTGACCAGGAAAGGCAGGCCCTTCAGCAGCGGTGTAATAAAACAGGGCACGGTGGTGTAAACTAATGGCTTGCTGCTACTGATGTTGTTAAAGTCAAGGGCGACTCAAAGTACTTTTGATCTTTTAGCTATTTTAACTATCACGTCTTGCGTTTTTTCAGCATAGCTGTTTCCCTGAATGAAACCATTTTGTCCTCACACCTCAGTAGTAATTCTTATTTTAAGTGTGCAATTTTCATGTGGGTTTTTTTTTTAACTTTCATTGCCATTAATAGTAAATAAACTGAAAATAAAAATGTGCAGTGCTAAAAATTTATATTTAGCGCTGAACTTTTAGTAAGAGCACCCTCTGGTGGCTAATTTATAAACAATACTCTAGATCTTCCCCCTCACAAGGAGTTGTACATGTAATTATAATACTGACTATTATAGAAATGGGTGAAAAACCCTTTTCTGCTGAATTTTTCCTTTCCACTAATGTGAAATGCGTAGATATATTTTCTCAAACAAAATAAAAATTCAGATACTAAAAACTGTTAAACACAGAGGGAGGAAAGTGCTTATAAACATGTACTATTTACAAGTAGAATTTCATTCAAGACAGAAATATAGATAGATCTCTCAAGAGGTAGAGTTGCTAAGGCCCTTACAGCTGCACTGGAGCAAATCTATAAACTAGGGGAAATCAGCACGATCAGTGGGTAAAGCATATGTATCTTTTTCTAATCCTTTGTTGTTTTGATCTCGTCATTTTAATTGGATGATTTAAGTCTGCTTATTTTGCACAGGCTTCATAGTTTCAATCAGATATACTATGTTAATTATCAAGAAATCCCAAGAATTACTGTCTACCCCTTTGTCACAGGTATCTTCCATTTAAAAGTACCTGAGTCCTCTCAGGTTGGTTCTGCTATTGGAAGGATCAGAGCTGTGGACCCTGATTTTGGGAAAAATGCAGAAATTGAGTACAACATAGTTCCAGGAGATGGAGGAAACTTGTTTGACATCACAACAGATGAGAACACCCAGGAAGGAGTCATCAGACTGAAAAAGGTATGTGGCACTGATTGGGAGTATGTACCTATGGCTCAAATGATAACCTAGGTAAGAGAATTAAATGTGCAATTATACCTCACAAGTAACACATAATAGTTTGTATCTTTATTAGAATTTGTAGTTGTGATCTTAGTCTTAAAAGAAATTGGAGTTCAGTGTTTAATTTCATATACAATCAGGTATGACTTTTCATAAATAATGTCAGTTTTAATGGCAGAGAAGTAATTCTTATCTCTGTCTAGAAAGTATATTTTCTCTTTTATGGAAGTTTTCCCCTAAAACCATATGAAAAATGCTCCAGTTCAGAGCATAGAATGATAGAGTTATATTTTATTTTTGAGATGGTATATTTCATTTTTTATAAGCTTTTTATTTTGAAAATTTTAAATTTATGTTTGTTATTTTAATAATGAAGCTATTGTACAGTACTGTGGTGAACAGAGTTTTTACTCAGGTTAGGGGAGTCCCAAATGGTTCCAAATCGACATGTTCTACTTCCAGTCTCCTAATAGTGTCCCAAATAGCTGGTTATCAGATATCCCTGCAAGGGAGTGCACTGCATCTCAGCAGTTGATGTTTAGTGTACTAGAACAAGTTCAAGATTACTGAATTTATGAATTTCGAAGATGGAAAGGATCAATTTTATTTGGAATTTAGTGATTAAAGCACTCAGTAGGAGAGATTCAAAACAGGAACAGTCCCATTTTAATGAATGGTTGTCTTCTGAACCAAGGCATGTACATGTACAGCAATCATCGACTTGTTTAGTAGGAAGAAATCTGAACCACCAGATTATTTTGAAAGGCCAGGTTATGTTTTATAGACAGCTTAAGCTTGTAGCTGTATTTTTTTGTAAGATAAACACATCTCTGAGCTGAACACTTCACAAAGGTCTGGGAAAGAAAGTTCTGGATGTGTGTTAAGACAAGCTTTAGGAAAAGAGAAGCTTTAGTGCTGATAAAATTTAGAATATACCTACTTAAATTTCCCCTGGCTCTGACCATGGATCTATATTTGCATTATATTCATGCTAACAATGAAATTCCCGGCTTCGGCCTCTTGACCTGGGAAATACTAAATTATCCATGGCTTCCTTAAAAGACCAGATGATGTCAAGTGACTTACTCTTCTGCTAGTTTTAATGACATAAAATGGAAGTTACAATACCCACAGCAAGTAATTTGTCAATGAAACACAAACTCTTTGTTCTCTTCACATACCCCATTCTTTTCTGAATAAAAGTTTGGATGTACTGCTTCCTCATGACATGAATTTGTAAACCTTGATTTGTTTTCAAAAATCTTTCTGATCACCTTTTCTCCTCTATGCAGATGACTCAAAAATAGTTCTGTCTGGAACTGTCAGGCTGAGCAGCCTCATGCCCCTCCGTGTGCGCTACCAGTCAGAAATGGCAACGAGTGTGAACCATTGACAAATGAATGTTTGAGCACCAAGAGCAGGTTTTTGATAGGATTCAGTTCTCCCTGGATTAGTCCTAAGCCTCAGCAGTGCTGCTTGGTTTTATACACAGCAATGGAATTTTTCCATACTTATGGTTAAGTACATATATATATATTAGACTGTATAGGCAAAATATTCAAATTGGCAATGTAGATTCAAACAGCATGCATGTAATATTTGTTACTGATGAAGAGCATCCACATATGAATTTGCCTGATGCAGTTATCTTAGGACCAGCACAGGCAAAATGTCTGGCCACTTTTGAGACTGCTATATGAGGAATTATATAATATCTAATTGACCCACTAATTTAAAAAAAAAAAAAAATTACACAGCTAATTCTATATCCAGATACTTTAGAGTTCGTCATTGTATTTCGCTGCATTTATTTAGTCTTTTCAGTAACAAGATAAGGCATATCTGAATGTTTAGGGGACTTTTACAACAGCAGAACATCAGTTGATGTTGCCTAATGTAAATGATAGATCTCTGTCATCGAACAGGAGGGGAAAAAACTAAATCCTAATCCCTTCTTAATCTTCTTCATCGCAGTGAGTCTAGGGACAATGACAGGCTGTGAAGGTCAGGGAATGCCAGCTTTGTTCTATGAAGGAGTGTGGAAAGAAGATAAACCCAATACACAGGTCCTCCAGCAAAGAATGCCCTTATACAGACCATAAACATTGTCCTTCACAAAACTTTTCTCAGGGAAAAGGTCCCAATGACTAAGTTTTAAATGATCCAAGTGTTTTAAGACATTTTTGGAATCATCCAGAATCCATCCACTTAAGTTCCTTTCTGGGTCCTAGGTTAAACGAGCAATCCGGATTCTTAAAAATACTGTTAACTCAGTTGTCTTTTCATATCCTCCACGCTTGTAATAATATAAATGTGTTTTCATGGGTTGCAGTTTTCAGATTGTCAGAAGTGCTGGACATTCACAATTCTGTAGACACCTATTAAAATGCATGCTACCCATATGGTACAAGCCTGCAACAGCACTATTCATTTGCCTGCACAGAAGCAATTTCACGTTGCATAGTGTTCAAAACACTGATTTGACCTTGTGGGATTATGCAATTATTTAAATTAGGTATGCATTTAAGTCCTTCTTTAAATCAAAGCTGGTGAATGAATAGGACCAACACCTCCAATTATGAATTCTACAGAAGAAACAGTCAAAGTCACTAATAAAAAGTGCCATGTGCTTTAAAAACAGGTTTGCACTTTATTCTGTATCATAACATATTCTGATGCTGTAAGTGCTGCAGTAATTCAGTGCTGAGCCATTTCAAAACCATTTATAAAGTTTGCTGTTATTTTTCCTGAAAAATTTCTTGCAGCCAAAAACTGTCAGTGGTTGCACAGATTTTTTTTTTTTCTGTTACTATGCAAAAAAAATTGGAGACATTTCTATATCAAAATTGAGAAAAATGAAGCCTTCCTGGACTACATTTATTTTTGGTGGAAAATACATTTTGTGATAAAAAAATTGCACAAGCCAAACTGTTCTTTTCAGCACACTAAATGCATTGGCAGAGGCAAAAGGCCATTGTCTGCTTCTCAGACACTAAAACAGCACAAACACCTATAGCTGGAGAAGGCACACATCTTAAATCATCTGGTTTAGCTTTTATTTTTGTGCTTTGATCCAATATAAGCTTGATTACTACTACTCTTGTGCTATTTACATATGTTAAAAATGGAATAGATTTTCTTATATTCTGCTAAATAAATGATCCAAATGCCATTTAGCACCACTTTGTGGTTCATACTGTAATAGCTTCCTCTCTTTCTGGGGAAAAAAAAAAGGAAAATAGTATCAGTAAAAAGAGGGGGAAATGTCTGGCTTTACGATAGTGCTGCATATAGTTCTCTGTAAGATTAAGAAATATTAGTAATAGAATGACCAATTTCTTCCCTTGTTTAGTGCTATTTTATACAGTGTTTATTGGGTTTTATATTTATATCATATCTGTCATCCTACCTGAATGCTTCAGCAAACTACAGGGAGTGTAAGCTACAAGAAGCAGGGTGACAGAAGGGACCACCTCCTTCGTACTGGAATGCCATGGCCTCAGGTGGGGTGCAGAGTAGTGCTCCCTGGCATGGAGGGAAAATGCGTCAGTCCCAGGCAAGCTCCTGATTTTATTGAAACTGATAGGAAATCTTTAATGACCACACCCAACAGAAAAGGCAAACAGGAGGATCCAAGCTTCACTGAACAGTTGGCACTAAATTTATTAAACTAAGGATGAGTTTATAGGATAAGCCCATTGTGTGGAGAAGCTTCTTAATTGGCTCAGCATGAGCTAATCCAGAAATTGAGCAGGATTCAAGAGCTGAGTCTGGCTCAGACATTACTAATTTGTGCAGTGTCATTAAAACCCAGGAAAAAACTGTTTCTAGGCTTCACCTGGTATGATCCTACACTCCTGCACTATATTGGGTGAGCTTCTCCATGTGGATCAGTGGAAACTCGGGAAACATCTGCGTCTTATTTTTTGTAAGCTGTGTACCACTGCTACCTGATCAGGCGACAAAGCTGTATGCATGAAATCACAGCATGTCAGGGAGGACGTGGTGCTGCATGATGAGAAAGAGTAACTTTAGTGATGACAAAATAACAGAAACTGGGAGGACGATGAACAGACCTAGTAGCTGCAGGGGGGTATTTGGAGTGTATGCTTCTTTGTAACCTCAGGGGCGACTCTTAAAAAGCCTTCAGTTGGAGTCAGCAAGTAGAAGTTTCACTGCTGACTAAGCCGAGTTGTCTTGCTCATGGGACAGCCCATGTATGTAGTGGTGGGACATTGCTGTAAAGTAAGATCAGTCTGATAACATCTGTAAACCATAATAGTGAGTATACAGCAAGCTCCCGACGTCCCTCAGCCAGAATTGCATTACTGCTACTACTTCCTTTACTTGCAGACTTTACACACTGCTCACCCCACCCCACCCCTTCACTCTCCAGAGGCGGAGAACAACCTCTGCAGGCGTGTGCACAGGCACTGTCTGCCTATAATCGTAACTCATGAGTCTGTGTGAGTGAGAATTGTGGTTTTACGTTTTGAGGAAGAAGAGCAAGTGATACTAAGTCCTTTGGTACAGGCAGAAAGTGGTGACCCAGGTGCAGACGCAACCATAAAGACTATGGTAGCCACCGAGAAGAATGACAGGAAGAGTGAGAAAGGGAAGATCTTCAGTCTCTGTAGTTTGCAGATACAGCTGTTAGGTTTGTTTTTTTCCTGGAACAGTGAAAGGCAGCTGCAGGAACAGGTAAGACATTTGAGAGCAGCAAACAGCTGAACCCCTGACATTGGTCAGCTTCTTCCCTTCTCCAGATACAGCACATACTTATATTTTGCCCACTTCCCATCAAATCTTGAAACACTCCAGATTTCGTCAAATCTACAACACTTGTTGTAGATTTGGCTGACAGTTCTCCTTTTTTACTGTACATTCTCATCTCTGTAACTATTGAATGTTCCTGGTTATCTGGAGCTTCCTTGAATAAATCAACCTGCTCTATAATACCAAGTATTTCCTTATGTTATTTAAAATCCAATGCAGAAGTGCAGTTACTGAAACGTGTCGATGCACAGTGAGTAGTGTGATGACAGTATTTCACAAAACATAGACACTCAACCCATCTTCAAGGGGAAAGCGTTGCCAGGTTTTGAGACGGGCACACATGACACAGAGTTATCCTACAATTGCACAAAGCCAGTATGAAGTTAATATGTGCTTCCTCTCAACCCAGTGTTACTGTCCATAACTACCCATATGTCCCAGGGGTTAGAGTCTCATCCCAAAATACAGCTTTTCCATCATTGTAGGTGTGGATCATGAAAGCCTGTATCACAAACCATACTGTTGTATCTCTTACATGTGGATAAAAAGCAGAAATTTCTAGAGTTTCTCATCCTGCCTCTTTGTGAAGTAGAATAAACTGACAGGATAGGTCTTTTCCCACCCTTGCCATGCTTCTCATCAGAATTCATTATATCTTTCATCCAATTTTTTTTTCTTTCAGTTCTTTAATTCTCTCTCTCTCCCCCTCTCCCCCTTCATCTATCCATCTACCTATCTAATATATAAATTTAGATACAAATACATTGGTATTGTAGCATTTCCTAACTTCTACCTTGAATACAGGAAACACTAATATTTCAAAATAAATTTATTTCTAACACAGAACTGTTTATGTGCTTCCCTAGTCATACTAAATAAGCCCATTCACAGTACTTCCAGGGTTGCGAGATAAAGTGATTTGTCAGTATGTGTTATTTGATTTGGGGATTTGTAGAATGCCTTTGCTGCACACAGCTGTGTATATGCTGATAGTGCTTTACTATGCAACTACATAGAGCAGCTTGTAACCGCAACACAGGAAAAGGCAGATAAGAACTGGTAGGGGGGCCAAATACATCTCTTCTGTCACTGGTACTTAGAATATCAATTAGAAATACTCCTCTAATTGTTGAAGAGTTCACAGTTAATAAGACATTGCCTTAATATTAAAAAAAATGCTGTTTACTGTGGAAAAACTCATAACTTTTGCAAAATAAAAGCCTTATTCAAACTTAGCTTTCTGGATATAACTATTTTTATAAAAGGTATAAATATTTCTATTGGTTATTTAAAAAAAAAAACAACAAAAACATCTCTATGAAGTCATCCCATTAAAATGTGATTAATTGAAAGACATTTCAATAATCTTACAGTTTTTTTCTGTAAGATTTAGACATTCTGCTATATTTGTACTCTCACCAAAAGACAGCCTGCAAGGACTGCATGGATTATGGCTCTTTCCATTAGCACATCTGTCTGCAAATATACTCACGCATCACAGGACCAGACCAAACAGTTTTAATGTAATTTTGGTGGTGTGAAAGACACATACAAGGCATCAGTTAGAATTAGTACTTAATTGAGAGCTTACATTTCTTGCTTTCTCTGTCTTAATAATTTCTCTCTAGCTTAACCTCTCGTATTTAGACTTTTTCCACTCCAAACTGGTTCTTTAAACTCCAGGTTTTCTCCCCTTAATGTATTTTTTGAAAATGCTTGAACAATTTATGTAATCATACAGACAAGAGTCGGGGGGTGGGGTCCAGCTTGTTTGGAGGGGATTTTTTTGGCATTGCATAACAGTGAACTTGAGTAGTATGGAAACTGAAAAGGCAGTGTGACAACAATTTGGATAATGAAGCAGCATGTCTATTTGTAGCGAAAGCAACAGCTTAGAGTTTCAGCACCAGAGCAAAAGATCTTCCACACTTAATTTTGTCTGTTTCTTCTTTCTGTCAGTCCAGTTGCAATTCATACTGGGTTTTACTGGGAATTTTGTCTGTAGGAGCGTGGTTGCATGTGGTACTAGATTGGTTAGCAGTACTTGGCTTTCAAGCCTGATTATTTCTAGGGCATATAGACTTGGATGGATAATTTTAAATCCCCAGCTCAGAAAAGACTGACCCTGTGGTCTATTAAAATTATAAAATCTTTCATAAGGATTTAAAATCATTATGCTGTTCAGCTAATGTAAGTCAAGGTAACTCGATTGACTTTAATGAAGCTACTTCAATTTACACCAGCCAGTCATCTGGCCAATTATGTCCTGTTGTGATAAGGACAGAAAATGGCAGAATTTAAATCTGTCCTAGCTGTGACAAATGACTGGAAACACTGCGATAATGATGGCTGGGGGAAAAAAAAAAATGACAGACTCTAAAATATTCTTGCTTACACACTTGTGATCCTGCTCTCTTTCCCAGATAGCATAACCTTTTCCGTTAGAAAGTTTCAACTTGGCAATTATAGGTAGAAACCACTAGGTGCCAGTGTTACCCAGACATCAGGAAAAGACTAACACTAAAACCAACATAAAAGAAAATGCAGCTAAGCCCTTTAACTGAAAATAAAGCTTCTGTGTCTTTTCAACTAAATAAGACTGCATTAGGGCTTTTGAGATTATTATTTTTCTAAAAGCAAAGGCACTGAATTGATGTACATTGACAGAAACCAACACCAAAACAATCTGATTGCAGGATGCGTTTCCATCAAAAACCCAAATAGGTACACAAAAGCTGCTATGCTGCTTTCAAGACCTTATGGATTACACCTAGGATCATAAGGCAGAGTCAAAGTCTGCATTTTTCAACGTACACATAGCTCAAATATACAACATGAATAGCAGTTTGCTGCTAAGATACACATTTTACAGGAAAAACTTGGTTCAGATGAAGCTTGAATTCACATTCCAAGCCACATCTGAAGTTTGGTTTGACCCATCGGTATATATCAGAATTTTCGTTTGGGCTCATTTCCACCATTGGTGTGGTGCTCTGAAAGCTTTCCCTGCTAAAAGAAATGGAAATTTTCTGTTTAAGGAACTGAATCAGCTAGAGACAGCTGATTGCCTATGCATGGGAGTTGTGAATGCAAATCTCTGGCTAACCTGCACACGGTTCATTTGCAAGAGATGAATCTCACTCATTTAACTTCAGACATCTACAGTGTAGCTGTTTACATCCATGCCAGTCATCCTGATTTTTTTGACATGGAGAAATAGTCATTTCCTGGGTATGATTCATCTGGTCTATTTCGGAAACCACCTTAGCATGAGATGAACTGTAAAACAAGATTAGATGATTAGCTCAGGAGCTGAAGTTTACACTGAAGGTATCTTAAGTTATGTCAGATTAATCCTACCAAAGTGATTTTGAAATGTTTAATCTTTAGTCAACTCTGATGTTCTGCTTTTATTCTTTCTACAGCCGTTAGACTTTGAAACAAAAAAGGCATACACTTTTAAAGTCGAGGCCTCCAATCTCCATCTTGACCATCGATTTCACTCGGTGGGTCCATTCAAAGATACCGCCACTGTGAAGATAAATGTGTTGGACATGGATGAACCTCCAGTTTTCAGCAAGCCTATGTACACAATGGAGGTTTATGAGGATACGCCTGTGGGGACCATTATAGGTGCAGTGACAGCACAAGACCTCGATGCTGGCAGCAGCTCGGTTAGGTAAGAAAGCTTTTCTTCCTCCAGTAACTCTCATACAACCCAAAGTGCTGCTGACAGTGAGACGCAGTGACAAAGAGCTTAGTAAGAAGATATAGAATGTTCCAAGTCTGTCACTGTAACAGATAACTGCTGCTCTGAAAATTATTGAAAAGATATGCTAGTTTGGGTGAGTTATCTGGAAAAATACATTAAGTGCTGACAGCTTCTTATCATACAGATCATATAAGTTATCATGCACTGACATGACTTCAGAGATGGTGTGCTCAAACTAAGGAAGTAAAAACATTGTTTTGCCTCATGTCTGGGGCTTCCACAAAAGCAGTTTTGAAGTACTGGAGCGAAAAAGGAGGTACATGTTATGCCTGTGTAATACCTCAATGGGTGACAGTGAGCACTGCCTCTATCACAAGAACCACTCACTCTCTACACCTGGCAAAGAACAAATGCTTTGATAAATAATTGCTGCATCTGCCTTGGCTAAGGCTGTGAGGATGTGATTGCTGACCAACATGGACGGTTGTCTTCAGCAGACTTCAGCACAAATAAACCCCTACGAGAAAAACCTCTCATTTACTGGTACAACTTATTTTCCTGAAATAAAAGGGAGAGGGAAGCTGTTATACAAATGTAATATATTGATTTTGCTGATGTATTTCCAGCCACATTAGAAACTATAAAGTGAACCAGACTCGCGTGCCAATAAGGAAGCTCCTGTGTCGGCAGTCATTGCACATACTTCCAGTACCAATTCATGTTGGACCTACCTGACTTCAGGAAATATTTTTATTCCCAGACTTTCATAAGCAATATTGTAGACATAAGTGAAGTCATCAATCTTTAAATATTAATGTTTATCAAATGAGACTATGATGGAATAGGAAAATGGCACTAGTGTCTACCAAGTGCATATACATTCATGCATATTTGACTACAAATCTAATTTGGTCTTTTTAATACATGTTTATTAACTACGTGTATTTTGACTCAGTACTTCAAAATGTACAATAGACATGCTAGATGATGTGGTCTAATCATGTGCAAAAATTTAACATGCAACAGCGACTGCTTAGCTCCGGCTTCATCAATTCACTGTTAATTATTGCTTAAAACTGCTACTAATTTTGTTTGTTTCACTACTTTCTTTTTTTTTTTTAAATACATTCCTTATTCTTTTCTAATACAGAAATGTATTTGTTCATGAATCTGTGACACATTCCTTCCCTGACAAAGGATCAAAACCTTCACTAACAAAGACTGAAGCGGGAACCTTTTTCCCTGGTGGCAACCTATGAAAAAATCCCACTGATGTCAATATTCTGTTGAAAACCATACTCTCTTGCAACCAGATAGAAAGCCTTTAATCATATTGTTGAACAGTTTTCATGTGACAGCACGATCATTTAAATGTATAACCACTCCTCAGTAAGAGCTTTTTATTTCACAAACCCTCCTAGGAGACTCAAGTGCTTTAGTTACTGATGCTGTATTTGCAACTACGTAGGAAAAATCGTCTCATGATGGTTTCTCCATACTCCATGTTCCCTGTAATAATGAATCCTAAGATGTTTTAAAGTGTCCATGTTTACCTTTTTAAACCCTGAAATCATTGCTTGGGTGTCCAAATGCCCATCTACAGTTAAAAGATTAGGAATATTATAAAATACCCTTACATTTTAGTCCCACTGCTTTACTTGCTGACCCCTTACACCAACAAACTGCAGAAGTGCTTCCAGGGTCACTTTTTATGAACCAATTCAGCAGGTTCATGCCCAGGGAAAAACATGAATTATGTCCCAGTATTACCAATTTCTCAGAGGGACCTATTCCTACCCAGAAGTTAAGCCACACATTTAATTCAGTGGACTTTGGAGGGAGTTACTTAGCTTTAAGGAGAGGGATGTGTTCCAGTAAGCCAGTTGGCATGCTGAGAAGATGGAGCTGGAAACCTCTCCATGCAGCTCTCTTCTGGCTTTGTAAGATCGCTTATTTCTATCAATTTTCATGTTTCAGTCCTGAAATCTCTTCCTTGGCTCTCATCTACCAGAGGATATATTTGATTCTCTGTATTCAGCTTGATATCCAGCTCTTTGAATTTAATGATAAGATTCTTATTAATTTATTGGAGATCTGACCATGCTTTTATGCTCTGGAGGAACGTACCTGTATCCAAATGCTGACTAGTCCAAGCAGAAACATAAATTATATGCAATTGTTAGTTACTGATGTATTAGCGTTCAATATTCCATGTTTTATATTCTCTAACTGAAAAAAAAGTACATGACCAGAAGTTCAAAAAACATAAATTAGTTTGAAAGAGTTGCATGTGATTACAACTTCTTAATGTGTCTTAACCAATTATGCAATTTCAGCTGTTTAAAATCTAGTTCATCTCATAGATGTAAAGAATGGCTCCATCAATTTCATCATATTTTTAAGAAGGAGTCCAACCATCTTCTGAGTAAATATGCCCTCTAAACAAACATGGAAAAGCAAGTAATGTTCTTTGAGGCAGCAGCCCATACAATTTGCTGCGTGGTACAATTTCTCTAAAAATTCATTCATTTTCTCTGAAATGTTTTCCTAGAGCAGTCTGGCCATTAAGATGCCCATTACAACAACAACAATATCAATAATCCGCCAAACAATAGAGACTGGGATAAAAGACCAATCTGCTCTGTATGCAACAGAAGGCAAAACTCTGGACAACAAAGCAGGCTAGAACAGCTCACATGAAAGGAAGCAGCACTAGTCACAGCAACTAAATCCATGTTATCAGACAAAAACTTTAGTTCTCTTATGCAAGACACATTCAGGAAGGGGGAGATAACAGCTCAGAATGAAGACTGGATTCATCTGGTACGAAAAGAAAAATATTTTGTTGGAAGCCATTGAAAATGTTGAGGTTTATATTATTTTTCTCTTTTTTCCCCACTACTGGAATCAAGTTTTTGGACAAATTAGGAAATTTGAAAGGTTTGTTTTATAGGATGATATTTGTTAGAGATGTTGAAATGAAATCGCACAGGGTGCGCATTCAGTAAAACAGGAAATTAAGCACAAGGAGAAAAGGGACCACAGGTATTCAACACCTGCAAGGGTGACTGGCTTTGAAGCTGTTTCGGAACATTACCCCAGTGCACCTGATTTTCAAACTGTTTTAAATCTGGAGTTTATGTGTCTCAGGAGAGCTATTTTGTCTATTCCCATTTTATCCATAGTGCTGCAAGAAATGCTCAGCTTAAATGTTAAGATGAACATGTACTTTGTGGTCATTAAAAATCCCAAAGCACTTCTGAAAAGAGCAATGGCCTGATGTTCTTCTCAGACTCCTCCAGTTTACTATGGTTACAAGCTGTCTGGGGAAAAAAAAAAATCAAGCACCCATGTTGTAGTGTATTACAAAGTGTGTTTGTAAATATGCAAATGTTTTTAGTAAAGATCCTTGCACTTCTGGTACAAGGAATTCTAGGACTTCCTAAAAATCACTTCAGCATAAAAGTCATAGACAGAGCTGTCTAAATAACAAGAAAGTGCAAATGGATGGCAAGACTGAGTTATCCGCAATACTTTCTAGAATAGTGAGCTTTATCTAACTGCGTGTGAAGTTCGACAACTTTGCACTGACACCTTTGAAGATGTCAGATTTCCTTGGAGATTATCTTCTGCCATAAAGCATGAAAGGATTTTTGCCCCTGATGTGAACCCCAGATATGACTCCAATTACAGTGAGTTTCATATTCCATGCCACAACACCGCCCTTCAGATCTTCTCTGCTTGACTCGGGAGTTTTGCCTTAGGAACCACAAGAACCACTCAAAGCGGGAAAGCTGTGGAGACTGTGCATTTTCCTGTCCAAGTCCAGAGTCATGAAAACGTGCTATTAAAGAAAGAAAAAAGTCATGTGTGCTAGTCTCAGGACAATCCTGCCCTTGGTGTCTTGGGAACAAGACTGTATTCTCTGCCTGTGCTTCCAAAGGAAAAGCCTTATTTATTTTCTGAACTAGTTAACAGTTGTCCAGAAAATGTTATGGATATGTTCTGTTTTCCCAGTGCAATACTTTGTCATGTAAAGATCAAGAAAATACAAATAGTAGGTTTCTTCCTTAAACACTTTATCTTAATGTACAAGCACAAACAAGATTAATTAGTTACATATGTAACACAAAAGTGCGTGACCTTCCAATCCCATAATTCTTTTGACTTTTTTTTGTGCATACACTTTTTGAATTTGCTTTTTCTTCAAAAAGAAAAATCCCATCCTGTGACATCAAAATGTATCTGATACAGACATAGACACAGGCATCTAGTTCCAACACCTCAAGCCTCTTCATTTAATAACAGATTAAGTGATAGCTATTTTTCTGTGTATGGTATCACACTGGAGGGGAACAAGATGGTTTGCCAGTTGGTTTTGCACAGATAAAAGACAGTGGAACTCAGGAAATTTGGTTCCTTTTTAGCTGCTCTGGTGAGTTTTGCACACTTCTTGCTCTGTTACCTCCTGTCTGTTTCTGTCCCAATTTTAGCTCTATTCCATCCCTTACCTGTTACTGAAGTTCCAGTCTCCTCAACCACTTTCAAGACCTGTACTCCAAGTTCTAATTTATCCAAGGTAACCAATTCAAATATCTGCACCGGTACGTCTCAGTTCCTGCTGCAGATCCCTTGCTATGTTTTTCAGTCCTCGTACTAGCCTGTTTTCTTATATCTCCTGTACTCTGGTACTCTAGTACCAGTATCCTATTTCACAGTCCATCTTTCTTCCACAGCTGGTTTCTACCATTTTCCTCCTGAACCACATCCCATTAGCATCACTGGCATCCCACTGTACTACGTTCCTTTCTTCTGCTGATGACAGATGTCATTTTTGATCTCAGTGTCTTGATGTATTTTTTTCTCTTTGTTCCAGTTACTTTGATCTTCTTTCTAGAACTATAGAAACTGGGTTTCTATCCCAACATTTTCTCTGAATCCCAAGGGGTATATTTGCCTGACACATCTGCTCTTTATCGACCAGCCTCCCTAATTTCCGGTCTCATTTGGCTCAGTGAGCACTCATCTACCGTATACACAACAGCATCGCCATCTACCTGCTTTCCAGGAACACCGGAAGTTATATAAGGCAACAAACTCCTACTTCCTCCTACTACTTCTCCCCAACTTTCTGATTCTTCCTTTGTTTTCTTCTCGAGCTCCTAGACTTAGTCTTCATGACCTCAGACAATCACATCCTCCACTCCGTTGTCCTCTTCCCATACGTTCCTCCCCATATGATCCCATGTACCACTCTGCTGTTCTCTAGGTTTGAATGAACTGGCTTCCTCCTCAGCAACTGGGTGGTTTTAAGGGACTGAACAGAAAGGTGACTTCTCTTCAAACACAAGGCAGAAAAATCTTTCCCTTCTGTGGATAAACTGTCTTTCAAAAGGAACTGTTTTCTTGCAGCTTAATGAATTCCTGCTCTTCAGCAGTCACAGCAACTGACTATATCTCTCTGCTTTACCTTTACCTTGAAGCAAGATGTGCATAACAAATTATTATGGTAATCCCCTTCACGGTAGTTTAAATTAATATGTTTTATTTCACATTTGCAATGGATTAGGTGCACACAAGCAGACAGCTCAGTTGACAGGAGACTCAGTTGTATTAATTCAAGGACTGTGATAGCTCAGTTCCAGTGATCACCTTGGAGCTACTACAAGTTGCCACTACAAAAAAAGTGCAGATTTGTTTTAACCTTAGTCTTAAATCTATAGACTTAAGGCTGAAGGGATCATACACCATTTTTTGGTGGGGAAGGTAAACGTACTGACACTCATTAACCCTCTCTGATGCTGCAGCATGTTCACTGGGAACAACCAGAGACTTGAGCTGAAAAACCCTTCTTTGTTATTTTGGACCATACGCAGACTGACTTTTTGATCTGTGTGGGTTTTCACAGGACTGGCAAAAAGATAGATGAAAGATGAGTACTTTCTGGCACAAGTCAGAAAGCCCGCACTAGAGGAAAATCAGACCTTCCCAAATAAAAGATTGCTAGGATTCATTTGACATGCATAAATTTTCCTAGATCAACTCCTGGAAGCACTTGCAGCATGAAACATTATTTTCTAAGTCCAGCAAGTCAAAAGCATCTGAAAACGAAATTTAAGACTGAGAGAAGCCACTAACCTTTATTTACGGTCAGTAATTCATCAAATTACTGAAGCTTGCGAAAAACAGCAAATGATATTCAGTTGGCATATGCAACCATATTAAGTGATAAAATGTCAGTTAGGAGTTTAGAACTAAAAGTATATGTAGAACCAAAAAGTTTATGGACTACTGCTTTCAGTGAATGACCTGTTTATGAAGGAACTAGATGTTGAAAATCAAGAAGTGTGCATTCAGCTCGAAGGCAGAAAAGAACAACCTGGCAAGCAAAGCTTTTAAATTAATTGAGTATAGTTAAGAAGCCAGAGTAAGGGGAAAGGAACAATGAGACCATAATAGTTCTGGTTTACTTCAGAGCACTTGTACCACCTGGTGATGTGATTTTACAAAGCTGGTTCACATCCCAGAGGCACACACTGTAATTTTACTTTAGCTCAAACAGTAGTCTTTCTGATTTTTGATCAAGGGCTCTTATTCCAGATTTCTTCAGCAAAGGATTCTCAAGCATTCTAGAAAGCAATTGTGAGATTAAAACAGTGGTTTAATGGCTGCAGCCAGTTCACCTCAAGCTGTGAACCTCTCAGGACTTGACACTAGGAGAATTACAAAGGCTCAGGACTTAAACCAATGTGTAAGAAAAGTTTATGTGCTACAGGGAAGCATGTTAGTTGCTTATTCTGCACAGTGGCACACGAAGTCAAACCTGAAACCATCTTCCTAGCATAAAATTAAGCTTCCCAACATTTTTAATTGAAGATCTTACATCCCTTTCCAGATGAATAACTATTTTAACCATTGCAACCTAGTCAGATTCCAAATTCTTTCAATCTGAATTTGTCTTTCACATCTGTTTGTAAACATTGGCTTTACTTTCCTGTCCCAAAATGCTCAAGTTTATTATTATGTTTAAATAATTATTGCATACAGAGTTTCTTATATATTTGGTAATATTTTTTTTGCTTGTAGGCTTATTAATGAAGTTTAAACAACAGGCTGTTTGAGAGTTATACACTTTTGGGGATCTATGTTTTTGGAAGTTTTGGTCACATTCTGACTGTAGATACAGAGAGATCTCTGATACTTTTACTTTTACTGTGTCCACTTCTGGGCTCCTCAGTACAAGAGAGACATGCACATACTGGAGAGAGTCCAGCAAAGGGCCATGAAGATGATGAAGGGACTGGAGTATCTCTTCTATGAGGAAAGGCTGAGAGACCCGGGACTGTTCAGCCTGGAGAAGCGAAGGTTCAGGGGGGTTGTAACAATGCATATAAATACCTGAATGGAGGGTGCAAACAGGACAGAGCCAGGCTCCTTTTAGTTGTTGCCCAGATGACCTCCAGAGGTGCCTTCCAACCTCAACCCTTCTGTGATTCTGTGATACAGGGACAGGATCATCTAAGATAGTTAGATGTGAAAAAGGAGCAAAGATAATCTAAATACAATGCTGAGGTCCAGTATGTGTAAACACTAAAGAAAATAATTAAAGAGACTGCTGTCTACATTCATGTTAATAATAAGTCTACAGATTTATAATAACAGATTAATTTAGGCAGTAAATCTGAAAATAGTGTGGAGGAAACACAGCACAGAAATTTCAGCTCAGGTAGGAGGAGAGAATAACCGATTTCAGAGGCAAATGAAGGGACCTGACTTGGCTCAGACCTTAGGTCAGACCATCAGCATGCAAGTGGGAGCAAGGAGGTGCTTATCCAGCAACTTTTGCCTGGGTCCTTCATGAAATTCGTAAAACCTTTGAAAAGATGACTACGTACTTATATCGATCTCTGCAGATTCTGGATTCCTTTATACATGCAGGGGACCGGGCAGGAGAAATGAAAAAGGAAAACGCAGCAGCTTCTGCAGTGTCAGGGCTGTCCTGAAAAATCTCTTACTTTATGGGCACTTCACCAAACCAGTTTCAGAGCAACAATGCAACCTCCAATTCTTGACTTCACTGAGTGTTTTCTCTTGCAGATCCAGCTGACGATCCAAGTGAGTCCCAGCTGAGGATCTAAGCAAGCGATAAATCCTTTACTGTGTGCTGCAGTTTTCTCTAGAGTCAGCACGATTGCCGTTATTTGCTTTTTCTTTGATTGTCTCAGCATCAGCATTTTACTTCAGCTTTTTTTTCTGGGGAAAAATATGAGAGATTTGTTCAGATTTTATTATCCAAAAGATATAGAACAGAGCCAATATTTACATGATGCAAAAACAAAGCAATCAAAGATTATTCCTGTTGAATTTATGCCACTGGCCTGCTCTCCTCTATAGCAGCTATGCTACTTATTGCCTTAGCACTTTATCGGAGGAGAAAGCATTTCAGGCCAGGCATGGGAACAGAGGCCCAGGAAGCACCGCTGTCTTATCCTGTGGTGTTTAGGTCACATGCACCCAAGTACAAAATAAAGTTTCAGCTCCTACTCCGGCTGAATATCTGACAGAGTCATCGCATCTGTTTACCCCCTCTCAGCGTTCTTAAGGGTTGTGGGGGTCCACTCAGACTCATTTGCTCCCTGTCTTTCTATACTCAATCTGCCCATTGATAGAGATACTCATACACATCCAGAAGCCCATCCCAGCGTGCCCTTTTCCCATCTAAAACCAGCAAAGCAGGATCTCCGCTCTCCTCTTCACCAAATGTGAGAGGCACCCTCCAGTGCCTGGGTGCCTCAGTGAATGTGGGCGGCAGGTCCTTCGTGCTATGGGCAGGATGAAGGTGGAAAGAACAGACCAAGGGCAGCAGTGCAGAGGGCAAATGTAAACCTTTCAAAATCAGGGTGAGCTGGTGTTCAGGGCCTATAATTTGTGGTGCTGGTGGAGAAAGTGCTCTGCTGCTTTCCCAGTATTGACTGCTAAGCCTGGAGTGAGGGGGTTAAGTCCAACGTGCCGCCTTCTGCTGCTCACAGTCCAAACAACTGAGACTTAATTAAACTACAGGACAAAGCTTTCCCTCTGCCTGGCTGTCTTGCAGTTCTGCCTGCTCAATGAGGCAGGAAAAATGATGTTAAAACTGAATAAAAACAATGTATTTTCCAAATGACAGCAGCTTTTGATAAGATACTCAGCTGGTAATGAGAAATGCAGAGCAGACAACAGAGCTGACTGAAGGGTTTGATAAGCAAATGAACAAAACCTTTAAAGGGAGAGGGGGGAGGAAGCACGGGAATCTGTAGACAGGCAAAACTGGCAGTTTGGAAGGGCTGATAACTGAACTGCAGCACATTTTATTTCCTATATTGACTAGCATGTTTTACTAAAATCCTTATGTAAGATTTATAAGGCTTATGAAAAGTTTAACAGCTTCCCTTACTTGGCTCTGACCCATCGTTAGAGTCTGGCTGTCTGCAGCCACTGCTTCCCTGCCAATTAATTCTGCATAATGGTCTATTTTCTCCAGAGGAGCAAAGTATAATTTGTTTGCACTGATATTACTCATTCCAGATCAGGTAAGCTACTGACGGCTAAAATCACTAATCCTTCACCTGCCTGATTAAAAACACAGAAGTATGCAGCCATGTATGAAGGACAGTGAACCCAGACAGGTAGTATGCAGAAGACTCAAACCGTGTTATTTTTTCATGTGGAAGATCATGTGTTATATGAAAGGTGGGAAGATGACAGGCATGGGACATTCTGACAAGAATTGTTTGCGCCTTCTCCCAAAGTGTAGCAATTCCATCTGTCTCTCTCTAAAGCGTCACTACCTGATGTGCAGTGTAGACAAGATTCGTTCTGGGAAGGTTGGAATACAGCTCACAGGATATCAGTCCAAGAAATTATACTGCTGAACCTCTTTGAAAAAGAGGACAGAGGAGCACAACAACTTATTTCGGCTTCTATCAAGACAATCAGAAAATTCTCTCCTTTTTAAGCCAAAATACTTTAACAAATACAAAGCTACCCTTACACTAAAGGACTAGATACATTACTTCAGTGGGATGTTCAAAAACACTCAGCTTGGACTATTTCAATAGCTTTACATCAGTGTTAAGTACCTTTGAAAATCTTTACAAAATCATAAATATATATGGCATTTTGAGTGGAATGATCAAAGAAAAGTCATGGTAAAACTCTCAGAAATATTTTAACATATCAGAAAATTGGGGGATGTATTTATTTTTAAAAGTGGCAAGTGTGATGTGGTACAATCTGAAAGACAATTCTGCCACTTATATAACATTGCCCACGCAGGCACCTCTAGTTTTTGCTACCTGTGAACAAAGCAACGTCACTAAAACCTTTCTACCTATGCTCACTTTGTTGTTTTTGTGTTATTATATGGCCGTAAAGGCCCTTACAAGTTAGACCAACTGCATTGGCTGCTTATTTTTTGGTTGCATCTGAATGTGCAACCTTGAGACATTCATTTCAAGGTATCACCATGAGAGGTTTATCGGCATCAGTTCTGCAAGTCCAAGTGCCCATTGACCCAACTTGTGAAACAGGTTATGTTAGAAACCACCTGAAACCAAACTACTTCTTTACAAACTGGCCCATTTCATTTTAAAAGAAAATCACATTTGGGAGAACTGTAGGACTAGTACTGATTGGAAGCAGAGAGCTAGGTGAGGGTAAGAGATAACCACTTAACCTGGAACAGCAGCAGAAGCCCTCCTGTGATTGTGTCTGACTGGGCAGTTAGGAGAGACGTTATGTTAAGATTTAATGGCAATATATAGTACTGAATGGTGGCGCTGGTTCCTTTTCCTATTTCAGCTAGGGTTTGTTTTTTGTTTGTTCGGCTTTTTTTCTTCATGTCTAGTACTGCCCTGGGGAAAAAAAAATTAAAAAAAAATTAAGCACTAAGACTATTATGTAATCTGCATGGGATCCAGCTGGTACCCATGGGATTACCCGAGGGATAAGATCTGACAGCAAACCAGTCAAGGTTTCCTTTGGTTTGACCTCTAACGCCTCAGTAGTGTTCTGAAGATATTCAGCAAAGGTACAGAAAGCTTCCGCTCACATTAAGGGAGATGGCTTGATAAATTATTTAAATATACAACAAAAAAAGGCAACCCAGCAGAACAGCATCTGTCACTTTGGAACATTACCATGTCCTTTACATTTTTTGGTTAATGACACAAAAATTTTACAGCAAAACCTCAAATCTTTTTTTGCTGTTATTAGCATTAGATTTTTCTAATAACTCTTACTATGAGTATGTCAAATTATGTTTTTATGTGACAGAAGATAAGACTGGCTTTGCTTTCTTTAAGCAGAATATCACAGTACTAAAACCAAGGTATTAAAACTAGGAGTTCTGCACAAGAGAGGTCCTATTTCTTTTCATTATATTAAGAGATTTATTTTTTATATTAAAAGAGTTTTATTCAAGAAAAAGTATTTTTATTTTATTTTATATATCTAATCTTTTATATATCTAATCTTTTATATATCTAATACTTTGTATGCATACAGCACAACAGTTGTTGGGTTGTACAGTGTAAAGGGCACTTAAAGAAAGATGAGAAGGAACCCTGTGGTTGTATTACCACAGGATAATGTGAATGATATGCAAAGACTATTGTCTGCTACTGTTAGGCAAGAAGTGCATTACACCTTATTTTATATTATCATGCTGCACAGAAGAGAAAAAATTATATTTACCATTGCTACTCTTGTAAAACTTCATAAGGCAGCATTTTTAAATTAATAGAAAACCACAAGACTCAGAATCAAGAGTAATCTTTAAATCAAATGAAGGTATGAAAAAGAAACTAAAGCAACTTAATACTGATACAAGTGCTGCAGCTCCAAGGAAGACTTCGGAAATCTAACTATCCTATTTAGCCCTAAAAGCAGAAAACTCAGATGAGTGTATCATTTACCACAGGAAAATAAAATGTTATGATACATCTAATTATACTTATTTGAACTTCATGGCTTCTCTAAGCATGCGCTAGTCTACAGAGGACTTGCTTTAAAATTTCTTGATTGCACCTTTATCAAAATCATGGCAATCACTCCTCAGTCGTAACTGGAAAGGAAGATACTTCCAGTAATCAGCAGAAGAGTTCAACACTTAACATATGAGAAAAGCAATAAAGAACTGATTTAGTGTTTCAAATATGTGTGTGTGTACATATGGTGATATGATTTTTTTGAGTTTTACACAATAACTCAGTGAATGGAACATCTTAGGAACTGCAGGAAGGAAATTTCAGTGGCAGGGTGGGATTTTGGAGGACACAAAGTGTTTTACATGCTTCAACACATTTCATTCTCTAGCATTTTAATGTCTTCCAGGCTTACTTGAAGTCTGAATTCCTTGTTTGTCATTGTAGTAGTGGTTTTTCTGTTTCTCTATTTTTTAATAGCTGCAATCTTAAAAAAAATCTTTTATGGTCATATTTTAAAATCTTTGGAACTGCACCTTAGAGCAGATTTGTAGCTGGGTATGATTAGCATGAAGATACCATTTCCTGTTATGTATCAAAGTTTAGCATTACAGGGACTACCAGGATTATTCTCTCCATCTTTCTAGAAATTTTAGTAGGGCCTGTTGCAATAGGACAAGGGATAACACATATAAACTAAAAAAGGGTAGATTTAGACTAGATAGAGGGAAGAAATCTTTTACAATGAGGGTGGTGAAACACTGGAACAGGTTGCCCAGAGAGGTGGTAGATGCCCCATGCCTGGAAACATTCAAGGTCAGGTTGGACAGTGCTCCGAGCAACCTGGTCTAGTTGAAGATGTTGCTGCTCTTTATGGGGGGTGGAGGGGTGGGTGGACTAGATGACCATTAAAGGTCCCTTCCAACCCAAACTATTCTATGATTCTATGATAAATTTCCCTTACTGCACAGTCTCCATTATTTTACCCAGCTTAGCTTTGTGGTACCAAGTGACAGAACTCATATCACAGAATCACAGAATCACCAGGGTTGGAGGGAACCTCTGGAGATCATCTAATCCAACCCCCCTGCCAGAGAAGGTTCACCTAGAGCAGGTTGCACAGGATGGCATCCAGGTGGGTTTTGAATGTCTCCAACTCCACCACCTCTCTGTGCAGCCTGTTCCAGTGCTCTGCCACCCTCAAAGGAAAGAAGTTCCTCCTCATGTCTGGATGAAACTTCCTACGTTCAAGTTTGTGTCCATTGCCTCTTGTCCTATCACTGGGCACCACTGAAAAAAGACTGGTCCCATCCTCCTGGCACCCTCCCTTTAAGCATTTATAAGCATTGATGGGATCCCCTCTGAGCCTTCTCTTCTCCAGACTAAAAAGGCTCAAGTCCCTCAGCCTTTCCTCACAAGAAAGATGTTCCAGTCCCTTGATCATCTTTGTAGCCCTTTGCTGTACCCTCTTATTACCAAGTCTCCCTTTTATCACATCTTACCCAAGCCACACATACTTTAGTTCTTTTCATCTCCCCTTATAACTCACGATGCCTAGACCCAAGACAGTTTTCCTCATTCTTCTGTAAACTCCCTCCAATATGTTGATATCTATCTAGTGACATAATGCCCAGGACAAAATTCTGTTGTAGAGGTGTCATTTGCTGTGGTTATATGCAGTAATCTATTAATTTCCAGCCACAGCACAACATTATTCTTACTCATGAAAATTCCTTTGGACTTTCAGGTAGTCAAATCAAACCTGAAGTCTCATTTATATTCTTGTAGTCCCTCACCCCTTTTGCCACTCCTGCTTTACGTGTTTATTTCATCTATTTAATTATATATGTATTGGAATTACAAAAAATCCTGACTGATCACAGTTCTCAAATGTACCTTATTATCTTTCATTTATGTTTCTAATTTTTTTAGGTTCCCATCTATTATTTCTGATATGATGAGTGGTACTTAACTGTCCCAAATTGGCATAATCTCTGAATTTAATTTACCTGCAGTTCAACATTTAAATAAAACTTAAAGTGAAAACAGTTTAAACAATACCATGTACACAAATAATGATCTAGCACATTACAGTAAATTGATATTTCATCCCTCACCTTTCTTTGCAACATTTTTCTCCCCAAAATCAGTGTTGTATCTCACTAGGTATCCAAGTAAGGAATGTGCTTTACATCAGCAAAGTGTGAGTTGAGACAAACTGAGGTATTTTTATAAAGCACCTCTATCAACCAGGTTATTTGCCCCTCTCAAACTAAAAAAGTCAACAGGAATTCTTGAGGAAATGTCTGTTCCGCACGAAGGCACAATGATCAGAGGCCATTAACCTTCAAATACCTAGTTTCCAGTTGTGCCGAGCTCATATTGCCACTGCTTTTTTTAACTCGAGGATACTCCTTGCAGTGAAGCACCAAGTAATTTAATAAGAAAAAGAGGAATCACTTAAGTCCATATCTTCTGATGTCAGCCTCTTAGCTATGTCTGAGGATCTTGGCCTACAGATCTGATATTTTATATGATACAAAATGTAGCCTTCAGTTACAGGAGAAAAATTACCAAGACAGTTATCCTCTCCCCCTTTGAATATCAGTGTCAACTTTGTCTTACTGTTGTTGTTGTTCACATTTCTTCCCATGATTTTTCCCCTTCAAAGCAGAAAAAGTCTGTGTTTCTGTAAATTCTTTCTTTCCTTTAATCATTTAAGATTCATAGTCCAGAGTAGCTATTTTGTATATATTAACATTTCATACATAGTGCTTATTTGCTCCTTATCAGCAGAAATACTTTCAGTAGCAATTCTCTCGAAGTGGTCAAACTGAAACCTCTCAAGTGGGTAATACTAAACAAGCCAGTTTCAAGCACTGAAATACACCAACAATTCAGTCTGGACTGAGAAAGTCACCTTTACCTCAGTTGACTGAGTTGCCTAAATCGAGACCTGCATCACAACCAGCTCCTCGGGTGCCTGTTGGGTGACAGGAGCACTCTCAGAGGTGCTTTAGCCCATCTGACAGCTGCAGGCACCTCCTCCTCCCACCACTGACTGGCCATGGGGGCCTTCTAGAATGGCCAGGCAAGGGTGGAGTGCTTGGGGAAGACCAGAAGGGACTGGTGACCCAACAGAAGAGCACCTTCAGTGAAATTCAACTTAAAAAGAGCCCAGCAAGTCAGGAAACTACAGAAAGTGAAAGGAAGGGTCTTTCCTCTTTCCAATATGGTTCAGTTACAGGGAAAGGCATGACGTACATATTTGACGTTGCAAAAAATTGTGGGTTGGAAAAGCATAGTCAAAAGCATAGTTTCTCTTAGAAATTATACTTCTTTTTATCTCATCACGTCAGGAATATTATTACATCTAAAATGCTTCATTCAAGTGCTTGGGTTTGACAAGCTGTAGTTGGAGTCATAAGATGCTTTCTAAACTGGGGTTGGCAGCCAAATTATTCAGAGTGCATGCAGAAAATTTGTGGTTTGAGTTTTCTTAGATTCATGATCTGGGTCTGCTTAAGGTACAATTTCACAACAGAAACTGAAACACATGCAAGAATATTTGTGCTGGTGAGTGGCACAGATGATGAAGGACAATTCTGCGTCAAATGTAAAAATTAAATGAATGAAAGAATGTCATAACTTCTTTTTCCTCCTTTTTTTTCTTTTTTTTTGCCTTTCCTTCTTTTAGAAGGCTGGTTGCAATTACTATACCTGATCTATGGAACAGTAAAACAAAAGGGAAAGCCAGTAATTAAATGTTAAATGCTTACTGAATTGGATGACTTCTTTCCATTTTCATGAAAATTGCAATTGAATAATGTACTTTACTCCTTCACGTGATTTTCTGTATGCATGTTGTGGCAGCAGGAGGTAGTTTGGTCTGAGTGCCTTCAGTTTAACAGCATCTCTAGGGGAATGATCAATGCTTCCCTTCCCTGCTTACTATATAAACAGTGAAAAAGGGTGTAGACAGTATCTGTAATACCATGAGAAAGTTTTAAGAACTGCATATTCCATTTCAGGTGGTTAGAGTTTAGCCGTGTACCAAGTTTTCCATCTATTCATCTTTCAGGTCCAGTATGAGAAAGAAAACTTTGTGGAAAGAAATATTTTTTCTTCATATTCTTAAGTTCCCTCTTGCATCTCATAGGTAGTGATATGGCAGAGCTATGCAAGACTGTTTCTGCTTGTGCTCTTACTTTTTAGGAGGTATGGGTGTATATGGGCAAGGTATTGCAACTCTGCTCCTTTAATTAGTCTCTGAGACCTTCCAGTCTAAAGTGATGTCAAAGCAGCTTGTGTGAGACCTGATGCTGCTTTTCAGTATGGATGGATGTAGCCATCAGCTACATGTGAGCACAAGCAAGGATAAAGACACCAGAGTGCCTCTGGGCTAGGAATGCATGAGAGAGCATTCCTAGCACTTAGACCTTGATGTGACTCAGCTTTCACCATACCAACATTGTGCACCTGGTAAATTTTTCTGGTACTTCTTGATTTTCTATTACCTTTACTTTCTCTACATTTATGACATCCTCTTCAAAAGAAGTCCGGAGAGTGCTTACATCACTAGAAAAATCCCAGCAACCACGACCACCTCGTAAGAAGGTGTTCCCTACATTCTTGAAAAGCATAGAACAAAATACTTAGGCCAGTACTTTGCCACTGTCCTTCTTTGGAGGCAATAAAACCCTGTCAAAAGAAAGCTGAGAACAGAAATTGATACTGAGCACCAATGGTGGCTGTAATATCTTTTAGCTGGTGGAAATATCAATGGAAAATTTTATATATATGTGTGTGTATGGAATGCAAAGGAGATTTGAGTATGAAATTGTAACAGTATAGCTTATTCATTATCAAGGTAATACTGGCAAGTCTAGAATACTCAGCTGAATTTTGGAAAATAGAAAAAAAATGGCTGTTACCTTGTAAAGGACCTTGTAACTTTCTCCTCAGGTCCCCTTTTTGAGCTTAATCCAAGCCACAATATGCTTTCCTGTGCAAATTTGGGAACAGCTGGTGAAATCCTCACTAAGGGCCAATTCATAGGCACACAAATGCATACTCTGTTTTGTGTTCAAGCATAAACTAAAAAAAAAAA
>VYXH01006464.1:175153-207422 GCA_013397275.1 Burhinus bistriatus
AAAAAAAAAAGTAATATGTTGTAAGTTGTTGCATGCTGTAACTTGTTATATGATACCTCTGTTGCATTGTGTCACTACTGCTGTCACTATGAAGACAGAACAAAGAAAGACTTCGGTAAAGTTTACAAAGTTTTGGTGAGGATGGACCCCACTGTTCCCAAGGTCATCCCTTCTAGGCAGGGGAAGTCTTCCCCTCCACATTTTTAAGACCAAAAAACACAACCCAAACCCCGAGCTTCACAGCCTCCTTAAGCCTCCTGTCACCTCCCATCCCTCCTGAGCATGTTGTCATGCATGTTTCCATAGCAGCAGCAGGACAGCTGTCCAGTTCTTTTATTCATGGTATAACAGTCTGAGGCAACTACAGTTGTCTGCTTGACGGCTCAGAGTTCTTGTTATCTTCACAAGGGTGATCTGCTGTCACTCATGTATTCAACAGCGCTCCATCAAGCACTCTACTATCTTCTGTACTGCAGCTAGAGTTGACACAGTCTTCCCCATTGTTCTCCACTCTTCAAAAGAAGATGACCCCTCTTGCAGGGGAGTGCTCTGTGAGACCCCATGAGCTACACACGACCTCACCGTTTAGCCAAGATGAATGCAAATTATTCTTGGAGTTCCTAAGAGGGCAGTGTGTGTCTTTGTGAACGCTCTGGATGAGAGTCCTTCAGACTTGACTCTTATTTTATAAATCAAATATTTTCATTCTGTCTCTTCTATCCTACTTGATGTACAAATATAGCTATTCTTGAGAAGACTCAAACAATGTTACCAAAGGTATATCCTTCCACGCTTACCCTCCTCCCGCTTCAATAATATAATCTGGAATACAACCCTCTGCCGGGAAGTATATTCAGGGAGACATATAGTTCAAAGTTTCTTCCTCGTCAGTGAATATGAATTTTGAACAACATCCTGGTACTCAGAGCTGCCAGGCAGGCCTGTTCAGGTGCTTCTGAAAAATAATACTTCTGTGTCCTGTGTCAACAAGTAAGGCTGTGCCTATTCTTCCTAACTTTTCAAGGAGAGAGCTGCCTCTTGATATTAGTGCAGTTATCCATGATCTGTCTTGCAGGGACTCTGAGCAGTCAAATAAACCCAATTTGGTTGCTTCAAACTGCTAGACCATGACTAGAAGATCTAGACAGCTGTCCTAATACCAGTATTTCAACAGTGTTCCTCTTTGTGTCAATCTAACAACAAATGTCAGGCTTTATGTCCCAGATACCTGGTTTTATCTCTCTGGAAAGTTGCTCATTTCCCACAGATCCCACTCCCAGTGAAGCCAAGAGGAATTCTGCCATTAGTTTCAGCAGGAGTATCGCTAGTCTTGCAGTGCTTATTGTGGACTTTGATCCTGCTGATGCTTATGTTTAGGAGTAGGCATACTGGGCTTGTGCATGAAGTTAATCCCCTACGTGAATGCTTGCAGATAGGCGATCAAATTCTGATCCTACAAATATTCAAGCTTGAACTCAACTTCAAACACAACAGTGTTCAAACTGAATATGTTTCTGTAGTTTCAAAGCCTTCTGGTGAAGGAGGCTTTCACCTACATTGTGCTTTGAATTAGGTCCTGTACTTTCTTCACTGGCTCTTACTGTGGTGTGTAGGGTACTTAGACAAAACGCATCTGCCTAAGGGGAAAGATAAGCAAAGTTACTTTCTCATGCTTTGATCCCATTTATTTGTGTGTGGCTGCATATTTAATTTTGGAAGAAATTATAATCTATTAAACATGCAAAGCCTGAAAGAGTAATTTTACTATTCCTGAAAGAGTATCTCAGTGTAATGGTATTTCTAATACATGGCTTATATATTTTTCATAATATTTATGTCAACCAAATTTTGAACAATGAGATTGAAATTACAAATGCGGGTAGGCAATATTATCATATGCAAGAAAATGTGCCTGCTCAGCTATGTAAAAGGATACATGCTGCTTTTAGTAAACCATTTCTGAGGCTTTTCAAATAAAGCAGTGAACTGGTAATGATGCCTGTCAATTGATGAAATAACCTATTTCATCTACAGATGAAAATTTGATTAAACAAAATGTCTCCAAAGGAGCATGGTACCTTACTTGTGATTTTTTTACTATTCAAGTCTTCCTGAGCTATTCGCATTCTTGAGTTCCAGTCTGAGATATTTTCTTCAGGAATATGCTATATATCCCTTTCTACCATTGCTTCCTTCTACATCAATAAACATAGTGTTTATCATTACATTCTGTATATATTTTTTCCCTAAATCGCACTAATCAGAAAAGGAAACACTAGCTTTTATTCTTATTCTTACTGGTTTACATGCAATGAGGTGTCATAGGCACAGTTCTCTGGCCTTTATGATCTTCTAAATGTACTTGTTGTTGAGTGGCATTTTGTTCTTATTGCCTGCTGCTCACAAATGGCTTCCTCAATTTCATCCTGCCTAGTTTTTGAGAAACATCATCAAGGTATGAAGAGACTAACAATGAAAAGGAAATTAGTAGCTGGCGGCACTGCATCAGAAAAATTATTATTCTGTTATGACTACACACAGCAGCAGCAAATGTGAAAATAGATTTTCAAATTAATTAGCATTTAAGGAAAATGAGTTTGCAATAATTATCAGATTGCTTTTAAGCAGCTATGGTTACAAGCACATCTCTACTTTCTATTAAATCCTTGCTAGGGAAAAATAGCAAATAAGTACAGATTTTGAGTTTTGATTCTGTTCTGTGTTCATACTTTTTTACAAAGGTTCAGGAGAACAAAAAAACAATGGTATTGCTCTGTTCCTCACAGCTCCAGTGAAAGTGAAAGTTGGTTATTCTTCCCAAAGGCAAAGAGCCTTTTATTGCTCCTATACATGTAGGGGAATAAGCATGCTCTTCTCCATCTCTCATACTGTGATGCTTCCAACATCCCTTAGGTGAGGGATCTTGAAGTAGACTGTGTCAATAGCCTGTATGCGTCCACTAGGACATTTCTTTGTGAGCCCAGTGAGGCTACTTCCAGCCTATTGCAGCTACAAATGGATGTAGACAGACCAGATCTGATTCACTCTTCATCGCTATTTATATCTTAAGCACTATTTCACATATCTTTTCTCTTTTTGCCTCTAAGCCTATCTAGTGCTTTCCAAAGTGACTGGTATAAGTGATCAGGGTCACAGAAGCTGTTCATCGGCTTCTTGGGAGCTCAAAGATTTCAAATAATCTGAGCACTGGAAGTGTTAAATCTTTTATTATTTTCCATTTTCTCTTGAGCATTCCAACTCTGCAAAAAATAAATAAACAAATGAGTCTTTATTGTCTTCTTCCTGCAAGGATGGTAATAGCTGGGAAGAGAAAAATAACAAAATTTGAGCTAGCTAGACTGCTGTTATGATAAATAAGTAATCTTTGCACATTTGCATCTATTTTGTTTAATATTTTTCACATACAGATATTTCATCGATTGGAAGAATGATGTGGACAGCTACTTTACAATAGATGCCACTGAAGGAACCATTGCTACTAATGAATTACTGGACAGAGAAAGTACAGCACAGTACAATTTCTCTATAATTGCAAGTAAAGTTAGTAAGTATGACACAAACTGAATTAATATGCTAATGTGGTATTTTTTCAGGATGTAGTGCTCAGGCATAAATATGCTGTGAAGTGTGCATGTATTTGCAAGCGATTATTTAAGAAGGCCCAATAAATATCATTTTGCCAGACTCGCTGTGAGGCTAAATGTGATGTTCAAACAGCCCTGTATAGTAAGGTTTTTCTAGTAGCCCTCATGTAGGCACAGTGCCCTCAGAAGCTGAAAAACATTTTGTCATCACAAAGGACAATGAGGAGCTGTATGGAGACCTTCCAATTCTTATTTCTGATTTTGTAATTCACTCCATATGAAATTAGGTTAGTCAAATAACAGGTCTGTCAGTCTGCTTTTTGAAGGCAGAATGATTTAAAGACTCATTGAATTCCCAGACAAAAAGTGCACTAAAATTGAGTCAAGATTTAAGGTCCTAAATGAATCAATCTGTGTGGTGCATCTCTGCTCTTCTGTTTTCTCTCTGCCCAAGACTTTATGCCTAACCACTTGTTTTCTTTTTCTGTATGATTTGTGGTGTGGGGTTTTTTGTGTTTCTTGTCTTTTTGTTTTCTCCTACATAGTGGTTTTTTCATAAGAACTCCATTCTTCCTGTGTGTTATGTAGCTGCACCTTTATTCATTGCCGTCCTTCTGTGGAGCATTCTTCCTTCATGATCCTGTCAAACTGAAACTCTTGTAGGCGTATACCACCCTTTGAATACAAGTCTTCTGGTCACTTAGCAGTTGTGTAAAGGCCGCAGAAGTCTTTCTGTTGACATCAACAGGCTGTAGAAAAGGACCCCTGCTGTATTTCCTATTCATTCTGTATTATTTATGTGTCCAGAAATGCAAGTTTCTAAAGCAAACAATGTATTTTCCTCAATGTATTGCTTGGCATCGAGTCTTCAAAAAACAATACATGCTACTAAAAGGAAGAGGGAAATTTTGGAAGCAGAGAAGATATACATTATTTAAAATAAAATAATAAATTCTCAGTTGTAGTTATCTAAAAAAGGACCACACGCTCACTCCCTATAGTTTGAAAATATAACAAGGACACCAGTCAAATGAAAACTTTGATTTTATCCATAGCTTGGAAAAGGAATACACTAACAGAGGAAACAAAGCTATCACAAGCCATTGAGTATATGGAGATACGTGTGCACGTGCATATTGACAGAAAGTCCAGCAGAACTGTAATTTGTTTCCAGAGAAACTGAAAGGCAGGTAGATGCAGAGGGGAGGTCTCGTAATGGTGTACATTTCAGTAAAGCTATTTAGATTTATTGGTAGACAAAGAACATTTGAGATTTGTAATTTTTTTTTCTGCAGGAAGGCAGCAGTTTTAGTAAATTTGGTATGAATCTGTTTATTATTACCAAGACTAATTAAAGCTAGCTAAAACCTTCAAGTCTACTTGTCTGTGCACCTTCCAGGCACATATATAGTAATATCGTGTTTATGTAGAGCTGTAGCAGGTTGGCTATATTATGAAATTCCCAATTTTAACAATTGCCTAGTTAAGAATCTACACCTAAGACATATTTGTGATTCACTTCAGCATACCTCAAAATATTTATACATTGACCATTATCCACAGCATTAAAAACAATTGCCATACCAGTACTACCCGAGTAATTGGTAATATTTTGGAAGATTTGAGTTATACTAACCATCAAAACTTTATATGCAGTTGTGTGACTAAGAGCTAGCACAGAAATAAAGGCTGGAGTTTGAGGGATGACAGACTGCACACAACCAAAAAAAGTCAGAGAGAAGAGGAAAAAAAAATCTGAAGAAAAAGAGAGGGAAAAAAATTACTGTATTTGAAGAACTTCTGCTCTTAAAGAAATTGCCACATGTTCAGTGCTGATGTAGAAACACCGAAACTGCCATCTCTCACTAGTGAAAAAGTGCACTGAACAGTGCCTTGACATATACATGATTACCTAAGGAAAGTGGCCTGGTACTGCAATCTTGCATAAACTTGCCTCAGGAACGGACACTATTGTTACCTAAGTATTTTCAGTTCTCCTTAACCTTATCTCTTTAAAATAAACAGACACCAAACTAGCAATAGGCATATTAAGTTCTGTTACTTAAAAAAGTTCATTGCTAAAATAGGCATTTTGCCTTCTTACTCTGAGAGAACAACAACAAAAAATACCCCTGCACCTTTTAGACACATCTTAATGATCATTCTGCAAACTGTCTTTCCTTGAATGGGCCAATTATAAACAAAGACCACCAACTTTATCCCCATCAAGTCAGAGAGAAAAATAAATTAAACCGGCTTTGCCATCATTCCCCTATACGTGGAAAATGATGCCAAGGTCGTGAGCAGGGTTGCATCGACTCACTGCCTGTGCCTTAACCCTGGGGCCTTCTAAGTGATTGCTCCCCTTTGTTCTTCTGTAGCTTCAGAATGAAATCCTGTATGAATCACAGATGATACTTGTGTTACATTTTTTCTCACAGCCAGTAAAGTCTTGAAGCAATATTATGAGTTTTCAGCAGTCAAGTTACCTTTCAAACAATGGCACAAATGTCATGCAGTTTAGATAGCTAAACACCAGAGCCGGTAATTAATAAATGTAAATGTTGATATGGATGTACCATTGAGACTTTTCTTACAAGCTGATAAATCTGACTGTTATTAGCACTAAAGCACCAGAAGTTATAATTTGGAAAGGAATAGGTTTCAAAAATAAAGCAGAAGAGAATTATCTTGTTTATTAAAGTAACCTTTGCTGACATCACCTATTGCAGGAAAAAAAAAGAAAGTTTTTATCAAAATCCTGGTTGTTTGGGTATTTGTAAATGGTTTCATGTCCAGTGTCCACATTCTGCATTTATTTGACATATATATTCAAATATATATGCATTTATATATGAAAATATATATATATACACACTGAGGTTATTCTTCCCTAAATTCCAGGTCCTGCCCCTTCATCCCTGCCTACACTGGACATGATGCAGGTTAGAAGCTTAAAAAGAGGTAGAACTTGGACCCTTAGCAAACAGTTAATTATGAAATGGGCTTGTCCTAGGCTTGCTTTTGTCAACTTGTACACACACAGCCAGGGAAGTCCTGGTTACCCAGCAATGACACAGTGTATCTTGCACATGGACGGTAGCTGCTGATTCCACCTGGGGAACTGGGATAAGGGAAGTTATTCTACCCAAGTTAAGCAATGACCAGCTCTGACCATGTAGCACTATACTGTGATCTTTATTTCTAGCTCTGAAAAAAATTCTAAACATCTGATTGAAACACTCTCTGGGAATCTGTCTCCAAATAGCAGCACAACTGACACTTGAGAACATCTCAGAGGTGTACCCAGTATGGAGTGATGGATAGCTTACTGTCACGTTTAACACAAAACACCAGAATTGAACTTTATTCTCACCCTTGTTAAAGAAGTCCTTCCCAAAGTAGAGAGCTTTTTACGTGGGAGGTAGACGATTGTTCGCGGATGATGACACGGACCAACTGAATGCAGAAAGTCCCTTACCCATCTGTAGAAATAAAAAATCACCCTTTATATAGAACAAAGTGCATGAACAGGGAGTGGATTTTTGAGACACATGTTTTTCCCCCCATTTCACTTCCCAATTTGTCCATACTTCTTTTCGCTCCCTGACTATATTCCATTGTTGGTTTGTTTGGGTTTTTTTCCTCCTTAGAGTAAATCAGCACCCTGGTAGCCTTCACAGATGCTTTTTCTGAACATTTTTGATCCCACAGACTCTGTCTAAACTAATAAATTAGACATGGTTTGCATTCTTTTCAAGCACAAAGGCCAGCTGCCATTGAGTAGCCTATTTCTGTGCCATTAAACACACTTACCTTCCAAACAGGGTGCCCACATGTGAATCGATTCTTTGAGAATGGTCCCCTGCCCATACTAACTCCCAGCGCGTGCACGTGAATTGACTGCAAGATCACTAGTTGCCCTAGGCCAAAACTGTGCCAATGGCTGCTGTACGAACATAAGGGTATAAAAAAATCACAGTCTAGTGCTCAAAAATTTCCCCAGCGTGCCGCTTAATTACCTCTATGGAAATGGTTTTTGCACCTTACAGAAGAGGAAATAGATAAGAACCATAAGATCTTATTTCTGCTTTCCCGTCCTCAAGGTGCTAGTTAAGGTTGAAAATAAATATAAAATAACCATAATCCTTCCTGTTCAAACCATCTTCCTAACTCCTCTGACTCTAGGTCTAAATTTTGTGAATGCTAAAGAAACCCTAGCTTAATCTCAAGGTGGGTTTTGTCTTCTCCTGCATACCATAACTGGGGTTAAGGAATCATCAGTTCTCCTCAATGGTCAGTATCTCTTTTCTCAGATATCTTGGATTTTCACAAGTTCATTAACAAAAATATTTTACATATTTTCTACTTCTGTAATATCCTTGAACCATAAAGATGTTAACAGATGATGGTACACAAGCAAAAGAAGGAAGAAGGGTTGTCACTGTCTTACAGACAGGAAAACTGAGGAAGGAAGAAGATAATTAATTTGCCTGTATCTTGCAGGCAGAATAGGAACATGAAAACAGTTTCTTAATTCCTAGACTAATGATTTAACCAATTTGTCTTCTTATGTGTGTAACCTGGGTTTAAAAGGCATGAGCAGATGTTTTCAGAGACTCACTCACTGATACCAGCATGCACATCACAGGGCTCAAAGAGATTTGATTTTGAGACAAACAGCAAACAAAACAAAACCAGAGAAAACGGAGGTCAAGTCTGCAAAGTGGTATTTGAAATGCAATTCTTCCTCCTCATTAACATCAAGTATTACAGGTCTTTGTAATTATATATGAATTCAAAGTTGTACACAATCTTCTTGCAGTCTTCCTTTATATACATGCGTAGTTAAACTGGTATCAGCACAAACCAGTAAGAAAACTAATCACATAAATAGAGTGAAACCCAGAATTAGGTCCATCTTTTGCTGTAGTAATTATGTTTACTTTCATGTTTGATTTTTTGCTGACCATTTACGCAAGGTAAAATTCTACCTTGCTAAAATACTTAGCAAGAAAATATATCTTTCAAAGAATCATAGAAAATAAATCACAGACCATCAGTGAGAAATAAACATAAAAAGTATACTTATATTTGTGTATATTTCCAAAGCATGCTATCCTGTTGTGATTTTGAGGGAATGCAAAATGCCAAATTCCTTTGTGCATTTTAAAAATATACAGTCTCATAATATGTACACCGTTCCAAAAATCTGAAAAAATAATTTATGTAAGATACTTCAAAAACATATAGCCTAAAAAGACTTCTTATAGAAACTGATGTTTCGTAGAAATTATCAAAATCAGGTAATATCTCCCATGTACATGATGCATAAGTTTTGAATACATTCATTCTTTTACTGGAGATGCATTGTTAACATCTTTCTAAGAGGAAAGGAACTAACAACTATGCCCATACTTTCATGGCAACACATTAATCTCTAATGTGTTTGAAGACTGTATCTTGAACTCCTGTTGTTCAGTGTTGTCCCTTAAAATAAACACACAAAGCGTAAAGGAAAACCTGAAGTACTCCATGTGAGTTGCTGTGTTCTTTGCAGTGGGTACTACTAGGAAGGAGGTTTTAAGTTAAGTTGTTTCAGTCAGTAACTGCATGAACTTGACATACTTTGGGCTTTTCTGTTCTCTGTATATGTTCAGAGTCAGGGTCCTGCCCTCTACTGACTAAAATAACTTCTTAGTAATTTTTTGTTTCCTACTGCACAAGGGAACCAATTTAACTGTAAGAGATCTAGTTTTCTTCTGGTTCTTTGGGCACCTAAAGAACCACTGCCTGATTCCCAGCTGCTAGACCAAACTCTGTCTTCATTCATACCGCACAATGCCATTTTCCACAGAGATGTTCTGCAAGTAGGGATGATGCTGAACTGGAAATGAGTGAGGATTAAAAGAGATATTATTAGATATAGTCACTATTAATTAGATGTGTTCACAGGAAGGAATTACAAATATTGTGTAATTTAAGTAGTGGGGTTTTGTGTTGTTTGGTTTTTTTTTTTAATTCCAAGCTGAGTTTGTAGGATGGCCAATTTATCCAGAATTTGTAAGCAGGTAAAGCACATTTCTACTTACTAAACTAGGAAATCAGTGGGGAATACCTTTTGGCTTTGACAGAGGCCTCTTGAAAACGTTTTGTTTAGTAGTTCCTAAGAACTAAAAAGAAATCATGTAAAATTTCTACAGTGCCACCATGAAGAGACTTTGCCCCTTGCTATGTTAGTTATAAAGAACAGAAATGCAAATGTTCATACCAACTATGAAGTAAGCAGCTAATGCAAATAATTTGAGAGGTCTATTTATGTCTGAAGATTCAAGAAAACTGTTCCTGTACCATGACCCCCTGCTGTCACTCCTACACCACTCTGATTCATAGCATAGATTTTCTTGAATAGTTAACTGTGTCCGTATACTGGGTGCCTCTCTTCTTTAATGCAGAAGGCTAAAATAATCATCCTTTTGACTTACCAGCTAAATTGTTTTTATTTATCTGCTATCTTGCAAGGGGTCTCAGCATAAAGGAGAAGAGAATATTATCTGCTTTGTATTGAATTTGCGTCTGCTTTCTGTCAGACTTTGCATTTGCAGGTAAACTAGCTTAGAAAATGCATCTAGTGACCAATGAAGATTATCTGCATTGGTACGACAATGGAAAGAAGCATAATGTATAGTAGTTTTTAGCATTTCTTTTGCACGACAGTATTTGATGCTTGCAAACACTTATGCAACTAAAGAAATAACTGTTACAACATAGCCGAGTGGTGTAACCACAAGTTGAATGCTAACTCTACATGTTTCATCATTAAATTTACTACTGTCTGGCTTTCAGCAAGATTTTTCTTTATATCTTTCTCTCTTACTTTTCTCCATCTTCTAAATGGGTATGCTTCACTTACCTCCTTAATATCTTGAAGATGTAAAGAGTGGCTAAGTAATAAATATTGATTTTCTTCATTCCACTGCTGAAAACAGAATTCAGTTTTAATAATTGGAAGCATTTTCCACAGACTCTATGAAAAGTGATCTGAGAAAAGTTTGCATCTTTAATTACAGGTACAACTTCAAATCCTTTAATTTATGCTCTGATAAAGATAATCATGTTGACGGATTCCTTACTCCATGAAGAGTAATGGATCAAAGTCTGGTACAAAATTATAAGAAGTTTGCTTCTAATTTCTCCTTAGTACAAATCAGAAATAAACAGAAGTCAAGAATTTTTAGAAGTCACGGTACTGGGATTAAAAGAGTTTATGACAGCTCATGGGCAGTGGTGATGTCAACAAACATAAATAGTATTCCTTAATGCTTTTCTCCTAACAATCATTTATAGGTAACCCATTATTAACCAGCAAAGTCAACGTTATAATAAATGTCTTGGATGTCAACGAGTTCCCTCCTGAAATTTCAGTTCCATATGAGACATCTGTATGTGAAAATGCCAAACCAGGACAGGTATTTCAAATTTGTAATGCTTGTTATTTTGCTTTTTCTTTCCTTATTGTTTATAGCAATAGAAATTTCCGGGTTTGAAAATGACATCATGGTTAGAATTCTTTTACAAATAAAATGTCTGTTTTGGAAATACCTTTTGAAGTTCTGTTTATTGACCTTTACATTCTATTTATGGTCTATTTTTATTATCCCTGATTATATGGGCTCGATCCACCCTTTACTATGCATTTAATAGCTATGACAGGAGAAAGAATCCCTTCCTTAAAGACACTTAAATATAAGGGTAAAAGTGCAGAGAATAAGTGGAGTAGGATGGATTACACACACTTCTGTGTCCTATTCGGAGAAAAAGAACCCACAACTCCAAAGACAATGTTCCTGAAAGCTTGTTTTTATAAGCAGTTTCAAATATATACATAGCATGCAGAACCTATTTCAGATTCAGAATACCACCTTATACCATGAGTGATGCCTGTATTAATAGACCTGGCCCCAGAAGCTGTTGGCATGTACTCCTTCTGCACAAAATTTGTGCAATTAAACACAGTGCTGCAAAGCACCAAGGCTGACTGTCATACATATTAACAGCTAATACCGTTTCCAAGACAAGAATTGTAACTTCAGCTGTTCAACTTTGAGAGTTACTGCCAGCCGTGGAAGGAACATATTCAGCCTGCTGTGTAATCAGTGACTTCTCTTTATATGTATGTAAAATGTAATCAGTTAATGTGATTTTTATTACCTTTATTACAGATTTGTCCATGACTTCATATGATATTCCTATCTCATCTTTTTTTTTTTTTTTTTTTTTCCCCCCCCACTAATTATGGTACCACCTAATTTAACTTCTAGTTTATCAGATACCTTATCCTAACACACTAACAATAGAAAGGGGAACCTTTTACAGGAAAGGCTGAGATAAGCACTGAGTTGTCAAAAATTATAAATATTTAGAACTTTGTTACATAAAAAAAGGCCTTCCTTTTTAAAAAATGAGTGGCAATCCTATTATGAAACATTTTAACTGCACTATGCTTACCTGAAATTTAGTAGTTAGGGCTCTGGGACTCAAAAGTTCCTTCACACCTGGACAATGCAGGCTTTTCAGCCCTCTCCATTTCCAGCTTTAAAATTAGGGTGCAGCTTTGTAAAGTACTACAACATGTACCAGTCGTAATAGTGATAGCAGTAGAAGCAGATAAAGTGAACTGTCTTTAAGTAATCACTCACCTGAAAAAAATCACTAGTATTTTGATACAAAACCCAAATATTAAATGTTTCCTCTCTGAATATAGGGTAAATCTTTCTGATTTCCTTCAGCTATGGCAAAGCAAGACCTTCTGAGACATCATGAGTCCTCTGGAGGCTATAGTATTCAGACTTCTTGCCTCCACTGTCCAATATATTAGCGGAATGAGAGTAATCCAGCAGGATTTCACTTCCATTGTTTCATTTGATGTTCACTTTGCACTTCTACAAAACTGCTTCTTTTAGAAGAGTGAACTGACTTAAGAATTAATCTTAATCTGGTTTCAGGTGATACAGACTGTCACTGCAGCAGACAAAGACTTGTCACCAGCTGGACAAAGGTTTTCCTTCAGACTGTCAGCTGAGGCTTCCAACAAACCAAATTTCACAGTCCATGACTACAGAAGTAAGTTGCTTACCCACGTCTCGCTTTCAGAGCAGCAGGCTGGGATTATAATGACAAATATGATTAATTTGTACTACGGTCATGTCTACAGACTAACTTTTTTATTTGACATTTCGAATTGTTAAACTATCTAGGACATATTAATATAAATTCAGGTCTTGCACCTTTTCTCATTTTTCGGGGACAGGAATTGTCAGAACACCAAAGGCTGAGATTTCCCTACAGGCCTACAAAAACACTGCTACCTGTTTTATTTTCTTCCTTTTATCATTCAGTATCTCAGGAAGAACTCATATGCCAATGCAGGTATACCTTTAAACAAGGCACTATTGCTGCCTTGTTTAAATACTATTACTTTCGTAACTGTTCTCAAAGTACCCTGCTATTGTGCTTCCCCGAGGATGCACAGTCCTGCAGAGGAATCTGTTCTAAATATGGACAGTGCTGCTGCAGCGTAACATCCCACAACACTCAATAATTTGTAATTTAGGTAATTAACAACTCTGATTTTTCCCCCAGTTTTTGTCAGAACTGATTACCTTTTTTTTTTCTTTTTCACTTGAATGCTTTTGATAACTGGAAAAGAATGACCCAAGACGAAAAAAATAGATCTTTTTTTCTATTGTAAACATCTTTAAGCATGTAGTCTTGTGAACAAACACAGCTAAAACATCATAATAAACTGTTGTAAATTTTCACCACTAGCTACTTTAATCAAATAAGAAAAAAAAATTAACAATGAGTTTATCAGCTACTAGGTGATCTTTAAAGAACTATGATATGATAAGCTTTTCATAAAAAAGGTTTTACATTACTCTTCAAAGAAAAAACACCTAAAGCTATCCAATAAAGTTCAGTAACATTCCTTTGCCCATTTAACTATGAAGGTCATAAGTATTACTTTTAAGGACAAGTATATAATTTTTAATTTTTTTAAAAAAATATTAATTGTGTTTATTATTTTTAATTTAAATTTGAGACTATGCTGAGTATGATGTAAAGGTTCCTTTCTTGAGAATTAAGTAACCCAAGCCCTAAAAAGGGCTAGAAATGGATAATACACAAAATGAAAAAAATTGCAGATGCCACTCATTTAACTTTTTTAAAAACCATTTAAGTATGTGACTCATGTTATTTTTGAAGCCATACACTTTTATCAATGTTAGGTGATGTAAAATTAAAGCCAACAAAATAAGTACAATTATTAATCATGAAGAACTTAACCATTAAGAAAGTTCAGAAAGAAATAAATTTGAAGCAACAGAAAAATAAACTGTGCTTATTTTGTCTTTTTATATAGCTACTCTGTGAAGATGACAAGACAAAAATGGTTTATTCCCAAACTTACTAATGACTTTTATCTTAGTATGTCATAGGTAGCTAAAAGCATTTTGCAGATGAGCTAATAATTTCACTTAATGGTTTGTAAATACAGTATATAATGAAATCACAATACATTACATAAATAATAGTAACATATGAAACCAAAAATATATAGATCAGCGTTTTATCAGAGGCCATTCAAACAGTTTTCCTGAGACAGACAGCTCAATGAATATGAAGGACAACCTTACAATGGATTCAAGTCCCCTTACTTCTGTTCTTGAAAGATTAGGTCATTACTCTTCTCCAGAAGTGCTCAGTCTAAACAGTTTGGTTTTAACAGCTACTAGTATTTAAAAATGTTGTGGCATTTCAATATCTAACTATAATTATGCCAAGGAAGATTTAAATGCTTTACATCTGTGTCCCACTGGACTTAAAATTTTGGATAATGCTTAAGTTTGCTCCCCCTTAATGCTGCACTGTAGTTTGTTATTTTCCATTCTCTACTTAGCTGTTGGTAGTATTTCCTTGGAAAACTCAGCATGATGAACTTTGCTAATGATTACAATTAAAAAGAAAAAAACACGTTCTTTGTATCTTAACAGAAGGAAAATATACCTCTTTAGATCTTCCTTATATTTTACAAGAACTACTTTTATCTTTCCAACACATTTGAAGGACCATATGGGTAGTATCTTTGTAATTATGCAGTCTTATAAGGCGAATACTGGGTGTTTCTAAATACCTCTGCTCTTTTGGTCAAGATTTCTTTAAATTAAGAGCTTTAATTTCTTTCTTTCTGTCCATTTACTAAAATATCCTTTAATTTCACTGAGGTTTAGTTTTTTTCAAATAATTACAAGCTATTGTTTTAAATATGTCTTCCAGTTCTTCTCAGGTAATTTTAACATATTTAATTCCTCAAAAGAATCTTTAAACTTAAAAAGGCTAAACAGTAATTAAACTTAATGACCTTTCTCATCTTTTGTGTAGAGTGTTTAGCATGTAAGTTTGGTAAGGAAATTGCTCAAATATTATTAGACAATTAAATTTCCCCATTTGAACCAGTAATGTTGACACCAAGATGACTTTGGATCTCTGTAGTCTTCTAGCAAACTTTCTCTACTGTATAAAAATAAATACAATATTAGTCCAAAATTAATATACTCCAAAAAATGGAGTTACAAACCACCAAGGCACATAATTTTTCATGCATAAATGTTGGTGTGTGTATGTACATATATACATACTCTTAAAAGCATTTCTTAACACTAAAAAAGAAGAAAGACGTATACTATTGATTGAAAGATAAGGAAGATAGAAAAATCTTTCATGGAATATTTTCCAACCATAAAAGACTTTAATTTTTCATGATTTTATAGAGCTATTAAAAAAACTGTCCAAACAAAAACTCTGTACAATATTTTCAGTATCTTCTGCCTTTTGTTTGCCAAAAAGATGGAAGGTCTGCTCTGTGCACAATTTAGATCTGTAATAACACAACCTTATTTTCACTACAGAAGCCTTTTAAAAACATAAATACCATTATCTTTTGAGTTAGCAATTATGTTAGTACCAAGCTGGTACTTTGTGAAAGGAATTTTGATTTATTTTTCTTTTTGAGGAAACAATCTTGTTCACTGTGTTACAATTAATGCTTTTACAAGTATTACAAGTAGTTTAACATTTTTAAACACATCAAGAAGCCCAATAACCAGTGCTATTACATACAGCTAAAAATTATGGGTGGTGGGTTATTATAGCATGTGTAATATGTTTGTACTGCGCCCAAGAGAATAAACTTTCCCAGGTTCCATGCTTCCTCTGAATGTTACTTAATGAGGACAGAAGTAAGACAGAAGCTCAAGAGTCTCTATAAATATAAATACAGAGAAATGCTATGTTTCTAAACTATGCCTTAAGCAGCGCTGAGACCAATCCATCAGCGTTGAATAGAAGCCAGAGGCCGGGGCAAAGTTGTAGTACTTCCAGCTGAAGCACCCACCTTCCTCTTTCCACTTTCCTGGCCTCACACTGCTCCCTAGAGGGCTGCTTCCCTGTTGAGCACACACAGTTGCTGGAGGGAGAGTTTTCCTTCTCTCCAGACTGTCACACACATCCTGAAAATGAATTTATTGCCAACAGACTGAAGAACCAGAAGCTGTCTCAGCTTCAGACTGCAGCTCCAGGCTGTTCTGTGGAGTTCAAACACATGTCTGTGTCCATATTTTCAAAAGGACCTTGAACAATTGAAAGGGGTCATAGAAGAGCAACAAAAATTGTTCAAAGTCAAAGACTTAAGAGCTCGATCCATTTGATTCTTCTCAAAGGAGAATGGAAAGTCATTTAGTTGCATCATAACATGTATTAACGTGATCTTCAACTTTGCAATTAGAAGAAAAAAAAAAGAATAGAAATGATTCTATTAATAGAATAGAAATAAAAATAGAAATAGAAATAAGATTAAGCTGGATGGCTTCAAATTAGATCTAAAACTCTCTACAGTGCAGATGACTAATGATAGAAAGAACAAGCAGAATATGGAAGTGGTTTTGATTCAAAAAATTTTGAGGCATTTTTCTTTTTCAAAACTAAATGTCACTGAAGTTGATGTGTCTATGTGTCATGTTTGAGTTTGATAAAAAGGGGACTTCTGAAACAAACGTTTTGTCAGCCAAGTGCTTTCTCAATGGTGTCTGATCATAACATATCTGATTTTGCATATTTAGCTTTCCTTCTTATTGTCCTTAATCAGAACTGCACGGAAGTATTTGAGTGTAGAATTCAGAGCCCTTGCTCCCTCTACCTAGTGACAAAATTCCAAGAAGGGATGAAAGTCATAACACGGACAGCAAGTGACCTCTTCTAAAGATATAGTAAAGCACACGGGTGAGATGGCACAAAGGCGACTGCTGCAGGCTACCTTCATTCAGATCTGTCAGCTAATTAATTCCCTGCTAATTTCATTTTGGTTTTGCTTTCAATGTAATTCTTTTAATCTACTCATCATTTCCTTGTTACTCTGTTTGATTCAAGAAAAGCAGTGATAACTGACTATCTACTGGGAATAAATGCCAAAACGTAACTTCTAGGAGTTCTGAACACATTTGTGACTAATTGATGGAAAACGTACTAACTATAAAGCACTCAGGTCATTTCTGTACTTTTTTTAAATGGGGCGGGAAAGTTGAAGGGGGTTTTCAATTTGTTTAGGTATATTACTTTCAGTGTTAAAGGGAAATTAATTAATTAATAGATACTTGATTCTAAATCCATGTGCTATCAAAGTCCCTTGGACCACAGGCTTAGAATATAAGGAGATAAGGAGAAAAGAAAAACTGAAAAGCCTTCCTAATCTAATACCCGTAATGCTTTTTTAATTCTTATTTATGTTTTCTTTGAAATTTTACCTGTCAAGCTAACAAGTTTACAAGAAATGAATATTATTTAATGCTCTGCAAAAAATAGCTGTACCAGTCAGAATACTGTAACGATAAAACAAAGCAATTACATAGAGTATGTCATTCACTGAGTTTCAAAAATAGAATAGCTGCTTACTCCTAAAGGTGATACAAACTACAATGGTGAATTGAATTACACAATAAAAATCCTGTAATGACTGTGTCATGTTTTACAGACAACACAGCTGGGATTGAAACCAGGAGAAATGGTTACAGCAGAAGGCAGCAAGAGCTGTACTTTCTTCCCGTAGTAATAGAAGATAGCAGTTACCCTGTCCAGAGCAGCACAAACACAATGACTATCCGTGTTTGCAGATGTGATTCTGATGGTACCATCCTGTCCTGCAATGTGGAAGCAATCTTCTTACCAGTAGGCCTCAGCACAGGAGCACTGATTGCAATCTTGTTGTGTATTGTTATACTTCTAGGTTAGTTCTCGTGAAACCACGTGAAGTGTATTACTCTGATTATTCACCTGTGACTTAATTTGTGTTGTTATTAGCTTCATCTGTGTTTTAACAAAAGCCATTGAAAATGTGTGGCAGTTTATGAGAACTTTGCTACTTCTGTGTTTCTAGAAAAGCACCCCAAAGCACTGACCATGACCGTGAATCTGCTAATACCTACGTATTTCTTCTTGCATGAAGACAACCATCTTTGAGTGAAATCCAAGCTATAATTTTTTTCTCTGAAACAGTTTTAAGTACTTTTCTTGAAGAATTAATATTTTTGGATTATTACTAAGGTAGACAAGTCCTACTGACAGTAGCAGCAGGAGAAAACTACTGACTTAGTAAGGCCCTTTATTTAATTCTTCATGCCAATTTGAGCAAAAGGCGAAAGAAGAAATAAGAGAGGAGAAAATAATGTAGACTGTGACTGGCTAGAGCCATGTAAAACTTTACAGGAACATTTTAATTTCAGGCAGGCATGGATTCCATAAGATGGCATTGTCATTTGATCTATGTTATACTTAAATATTGCCTCATTTACAGCATGCCCAAAGCAGTCAATACTCATGTGCATCCTACTTATAATATAGCCTTAATGAACTGATAACAAAATAAAACCAGCTTTGTAGCTTATACAGGCACAATATGGGCTGCAGAAAGCAGACTAATTCTTACAGATGCTAGTCTATGCCTCTTCTTGCTACAAGTGGGCTTCCTAGATCTTACGCTGCTTCTTATGTAGGTATAATGCATAAGTAATAATAGCTGTAGACACAAAATATAACGTATGGATACATCTTTGCATTTGGATAATGTAGTAATTTATCAGTTAAGTAAACTACTGCAGGATCAGAGTTACATAAATAGCAGTGGGTAAAAGTTAGAATTTCTGTCCTGTGTAAAAATTTAATGTTGTGAGAAAAATGTAGTTTGAAATCAGAATAAGAATGGCAGTCATACTTCCCATGGAATAGGAGTTAATAACAAATACACCCTTTCTGAAGAATTAAAAAAAAAAAAAAAATCAAAACAACCTTAGGTTAGTTTTTTGGAAGCAAGAAGAATGCTGTCTCCTTTATCACAATTCCTTGGGATTACTTTTTTACCTTTAGGGGTTTCTGGGTAAAAGCAGCCAGGGGTGAGCCTCAGCATTAATGAAATTCCATTATGGAAAAAGCTTTAATTTATTCTTACATGAAGAGACAAGTCAATTAGAACTCTGTCTTACAGCAGGCCCCCCAGGATATCTAACCTCTCTGTTACCTAGAAAAGTGCCTAGAAGCCCTAAACACATCGGTCCAGCAAATCCTTTCAAATTGCCACCTTTGTGTCCAGTAATCTGGACAGTGTGAACTACGCAGCAGAGAGCTTGGTGCTCCTGGTACAGAGATCATTTACAATGGCAGAGTATCTGGGGGAAGCGGGAATACCTGAAGTCTGAATTTCCCCACAGTTTGCTAGGTGGTCATGGAGGCCTCCAACAGAACTGTGTTTATGTTTCCCTAATGCTTTGTTGAAATAAATACAATTTTAATTTAAAAACCTAGCGTATTCAATCAAAAATAACTATGTCAACGAACTCCTTACCAGATCTGCTGCTGATTGATGCTCTTGGCACATACAAAACTAATGAAGATATTTTAATTCCCGCTTTGCACAGAACACCAAACTGAATTACTGAGATTACGTTTGGAAAAGAGGTTTTGGTCCTTTAATAACTCACTTCATTCCAATCAGCCTGGCAATATTACCCAGAAAAACTAATGTAAAAATAATGAGATCTCCAGTGCTGTGTGTAACCTAAGAGAATGACATTTATCTTACATCCAGGCTTTCTCCTTACTATTCCATTGATCAATTTTAAAACTGCTTTTGGATTTTCATTTCTTGCTGAACCTGGCCTGACACAGAGTCATTAAAATTGTAGTTGAAGTCATTCTTGTCAAACTCATTTCTACACAAAAGACAGTCAATGTATTACCAGAATCAGGAGTTATTTTAGGCCACACAAGCCTGACCATGAATTTATAATGGTTGCAACTCCTGTTTCATTATTGTGTTACTTCAACAACAGCACTTAGAACACCATCATTTCTACCAAATGCAGTTAGGGAATTAAAAATAACAAAAAGGCCAGTTTACCACAAGCAGATTTTGCAATCAATTGTATATATCTCCAAAGACAAACTATTAAAAAAAAAAAAACAAACAAACCAACACACAAGCTGCCATTGAGTTGTCATTTGGAATAAAACCATTACAAATGTTACCGTTTGTAACATTTTATAATATATAGAATCACAATATCACTGTTGGAAGGCACCTCTGAAGTTCACCTAGTCTAACCTCCCTGCTTACAGCAGAGTCAGTTAGAGCAGGTTGCTCAGGGACAAATCCAGTTGGGTTTTGAATATCTCCAAGGACGGATACACCAAAACCTCTCAGGGCAACATGACCATTCTGAGAGTAAAGAAAATTTTTTTTTGTTTTAGTGGAATTTCCTACATTTCACTTTGTGCCCATTGTCTCTTGTCCTGTCACTGGTCACCACTAAAAAAAGTCTGGCTCCATCTTCTTTACTACCATCCATCAGGTATTTCTACACATTGATAAGATCCCCCTGAGAATTCTGTTCTCCAGGCTGAACAGTCCCAGCTGTCTCAGCCTCTCCTCATATGGCAGATCTTCCAATCCCTTAATCATCTTCATGGTTCTCCACTGGACTCACTCCAGGAAGTCCATGTCTGTATTATACTGAGGAGCCAAGAACTGGACCCAGAACTCCAAGTTTGTCTGACCAGTGCTGAACAGAGGGGAATTATCACCTCTCTAGTCCTGCTGACAGTGGTCTTCCTAACGCAACCCCAAATGCTGTTGGCTTTCTTTGCCACAAGGGTACATTGCTGGCTCATGGTGAACTTATTGCCCACCAGGACCCTTGGTCCTTCTCTATGAAGCTGCTTTCTGGCCAGTCAGCCAAGAACATCTACAGTACACGTTTATTCCTCTCCACATGTGAGACTTGGTGTTTCCCTTTGTTGAACTTCATGGGGTTCTTATTGGCCCATTCCCCCAACCTGGTGAGGTCCATTTAAATGGTGACACAATCCCTGTTTTGTATCACCTGCAAACTTGCTAAGGGTGCACTCAATCCCATGATCCAGGTCGTTTACGAAGATATTAAACAAAACTTGTCCCAGTGTCGAGCCCTGGGTATATCATTAGTAACTGGGCTCCATCTGGTCTTTGGGCTGTTGATCATAATCCTTACAGCCTGGCAGTTTGCCCAGTTTTGCAATCCACCTTACTGTCTACTTATGTAGTCCACACTTTCTCAACTTTTCTGAGAAAGCTGTTATGGGAGAAAGCATCAAAAGCTTTGCTAAAGTTAGGATAAAAATAATGCACTTTTCTTCCTTTCATCCACCAGTCACCTCATTGTAGAAGGCTATCAGGTGAGTTAAGTGCAATTTCACCTTCGTAAACCTGTGCTGACTACTCCCGATCCCCTTCCTGTTTTTGATAGGTTTGAAAATGGTTTCCAGAATTATTTGCTCCATCACTTTCCTCAGGATCAAGGTGAGGCTAACTGGCCTGTAGCTCCCTAGGTCATTCCTGTTTTTCTTGAAGATGGGAGTGACACTTGGTCCAGTCCTCAGGAACTTCTCCCAGTCCCTATGACCTTTCAAAAATTATCGCAGGTGGCCTCACAATGACATCAGTCATCTCCCTCATCACTCATGCGTGCATCCCATCAGCTCCCATGTCCTTGTGCATGTCCAGTCTGTTTAAGTGTTCCCTAACCTGATCCCTTCCACCAAGAATAAGACTTTCTTTTTCCAGACTTTCCTTCTGGTCTCAGGGACCTAGGATTCCTGAAGGACAACCTTAACAATAAAGACAGAGGCAAAGAAGCCATTGAGTAGGTTGGCCTTTTCTGTGCCCTTTGTCAACAGGTCCCCTGCCCCATTCATCAGTGGGCCCACATTTTCCCTACTTTTTCTTCTGCTTCTTTTGTAGTTGTACAAGCCCTTCTTGTTGCCATTCATGTCCCTGGCAAGATTCAACGCCAGATGAGCATCCATGCATGTTCAGACAGTGGCTGTATACTCCTCCTGGCTCATCTGTCTCTGTTTTCCTCTCCTATATGCCTCTTTTTTAATCTCTGAGTTTAGTCAGGAGCTCCTTATTCATCCATGCAGGCCTTCTGCTTCCTTTGCTTTATTTCCTGCTCATTGGGATGTTGACCTTGGAGAAGGTGATACTAGATAATCAACCAGCTCTCCTGGACCCCTCTTCTCTCCAGAACCATATCACATGTAATTTTTCAGAGCAGTTCCCTGAAGAGGCCAAAGTGTGCTGTATAAAAAGCTGAAGTAGNCTCCATTTCAAAGATTCTGAATTCTTTTTTTCTCTTTAACACTGTGGGCTTTTTTTCTCTGCAATGTGAAAATCTGGGGAGTTTTCTCTATTTTGCTATGGAAGACATTTTTTTNGTATAAAAAGCTGAAGTAGGATGGAGGCCAAACTGTGCTGTGTAAAAACATGAAGTAGGCCTACAGGAGGGCCACGAAGATGATNAAAAAAATCCCATCTCTGTCTCTCTGAAATAAAAAGCTGAAGTCCTGCCCAATTCTCTTTGTTCGCAAAGCAGGCCAGTAGAAAAATTATTCATTACTTCCTTCAGCAGCATAGCAAGCACTAAGGAGTTAGACTCATACATCAAACAGTAAATGACTTTTCATTGGCTAGAGCACTGCTATTTTTAAAAGAATAGTATAAGCATGTCTTCTAAGGAAAAGAGTCCCTTTGATTGCTTGCGGCTTTCAAAGGAAGATATAATGATGTATCATCAGAGTACCAAATTATTTCTGTGCATGTCTTAACTTCAGTTTTCTCTTGTTACAGTCATTGTGGTACTGTATGTAGCACTACGGAGGCAGAAGAAAAAGGACACCTTGATGACCTCTAAAGAAGACATCAGAGATAATGTTATCCATTATGATGATGAAGGAGGTGGAGAAGAGGACACCCAGGCTTTCGACATAGGTGCCCTGAGGAATCCCAAAGTGATTGAAGATAACAAAATACGCAGGGACATAAAACCAGACAGCTTGCGTTTTCCGCGTCAGAGACCACCAGTGGAAGATAACACAGACATAAGAGATTTCATTAATCAAAGGCTGCAGGAAAATGATGTAGATCCAGCTGCACCCCCTTATGACTCCTTGGCAACCTATGCTTATGAAGGAAATGGATCTGTTGCAGAGTCTCTCAGCTCTATAGACTCCCTTACTACAGAGGCAGACCAGGATTATGACTATCTGAGTGACTGGGGACCTCGCTTTAAGATCTTGGCAGACATGTTTGGAGAAGAAGAAAGTTATAACCCTGACAAAGTCACTTAAGTACAACTACAACAGTGAAATAAAAAGAAAAGTAAACCAACAACAAATTTAAAGGATAAACCTAAGCTTTACAATAGGACAGGATTCCTTTGATTATAAAAGACAGCGACTGTTTCCAGCAAGTTACTACATTTATCATACTGTCAGTTTTGGTTTGATCTATGAAGGAAAGATAAATCCTGTAATATACACAGCTTTTTGTTGTTGTTATTTTGTTACTCTGGAATTACACTGAGACAAGCTCAGGCCTACAAGGTACAGTTTACTGACCTGACTTAGAAAGAAGATAGCTTTCTGGCATCACGGTGGAAGAGTGGTAGCTTTTTCGTAATTCCACTAAAGTGCCTATTGAAACTTTTATCATTTAAATGGTAAAGAGTCTGCTGTGACGGTGTTGCAAAACCGAATGGTAATTTGGACAAGAACTTTAAGACAAGAAGCAATAGCAACAGGCTGACTTCTTTTAGAACAAAAATGGAGATAATTTCCTGGAATATATCTGATGACTAAAACTAAGGGGGGTGGGGTGGGGGGTGGTGTACATTGTGTTTGGGGGTTATGTTTGGTTTTTTAAAAGAAGAAAATAATATGTCAAGATGTCATATTTCTTCTTCCAAATTTTCACTGAAAATTTAAATTTAAAATTCTACTACTCACTCTGAAGATATAAAGCCCAAATTAAAAAGGAAAAGATCTTAGCATACATCAATGAATATTTAAAATGTTCATGCAAATATTACATTTTTCCAAAATAATAAAAAGACAAAAGCAGCTACTCCTTTATGTGAAGGAAATTTCCCTTGGCTTCCCCTCTTCTTTTAAAATGAGACTATTATTAGAACGTAAAACGGAGAGGGTTTTTTAAGAATTTTGTTGTATTTTTAGTACCAACGCTTTTTTTTCCCTTGTAAGTATCACTAAAGAAGTATGTGTAAAGAACTCCACATGACTTTTGTTTGCAATTAGATTGTTACTCTGTAGGTACTATAGGCATACATATTGTAGAGATAGTTATTTTTCAACTGACCATCTACTGCAGTTCAGCATATCATTGTATTTCACTGTCAGACCCACATCAAACATTTTAGAAAGTCTTTTGAGGATGGAAACCTTATTAATTTTGTTCTTGCCAAAATATTAACAGAGGCAGAATAAAAATATAAAACAGCATATTTGTCCACACTTTATGTACATACCCATGCACAAACGTAGCTGTGCAGGTAACAGAAGTACAGACAAGTGCAAGGCATTATGTCATGGGAGATCTTTTGTAAAACTATTTCATGTGACTTTTTCTGATTATCTAAAGCATAGACATTTTGTAAGACAATGGTTTATAGCCCCTGAAGGGCATATATCCTCATATTCACCTTTTAAAATCTCTGCAGTGCTATACAATCTGCTTGAGCTCTACTCATGATTAATGGCACCGGCAAGGTCAGCCCAAGTCTTTCATGAATCAGAAGTCTTTTATTCACCTCAGGTCTACAGCTTACTTTTTATATCACTGAAGAATTAATAACTACCAGATACAGTTAGCTCACAAGTCTGATATTAATGTGCAGTTCCCTTTACTCTCTTGGGGAAATGTAAAGGTATTTCGAAGTTGTATAAATTAATCTCCCAATGGGATTTTAAAAGGTGTATAGTTTAAATAAGTTTTGGATTGTTCAGTACAACTGGACAGGGCTGCATTAAACCCACAATTGACATAGCTTCTACCAGCAGAGCGCTGAGGAAGAGACACAGCATATGGTAACAAGAAAAGTTTGTGGTTGTTTTCATTATCAGCAAAGGTGTCCTGTGTTCCTTGAAAGACAAACTAAGCCAACAAAAGCTCTCTTCTCAGAGGACAGGGAAGCAGACAAAGTGGCAAGGCCCATTTGCCAGTATAGCAATTTTCACATAGAAGGTGATGTTTTTAATTTTCACACATTTTGGCAGCATAGCAAAGGCAACTTGATACCGCAGAGTGAGCCTAAAACAGAGCTCTGAAAAAACAATATAGACATGTATTCCCTACTAGTTACAACACAGGTTTGATTCACACAAAAATTCACACTTGTGGAGATACTGAGCAATGCTTCCTCATGCAGCATACGCATAGCAAGGCTTCCTACCCTGCTGCCACAGCTAAAGTAAGCATCTGACACTGCTCATTTACAGATGTGCACTCCCGTAGCCAAATTCTGCTCTCAGTAACTGTATTAGTCCTTTACATGTATTTCACTAGTAAAGTCAACATAATGGAGAGCAGCATTTGACTTTTTGACGTCACGTGGCATGCTTGCTCCTGGGAAAGTTGTATTTATAGTGGAAGCTGGGTGAACGTTAGGTCTCCTGAATAGGTTGGCATTTGCTCTAAGTAAGATGTTCTGTATGGAAGCCTGACTTCCAAAATGGGTAGACAGAAAATGTGGTCTTAAACGTGCTGCTACACACAATTATGTTTGAGAGTGAGTTGTATGTTAAATTAATACCAAATTGAATATCAAATGCATATTTTTGACACTTAAGAGGTTTGTAACTAAGATGTTTCTATCACATAATTAATAAACCTCCAGGAAGATATATTAAAAAAAAGGTATGTAATTACTAATGCCATTGTCCTAGAAAATCATAATCAAAATCTTTTAAGACCTTTTTAAAGAGTGCTCAAACAATTTTAACATAACAGGGATATTTTCTGTAAACAGCTGTATAGAACTAAGGGAAAGAATTGATTTTCATTTATGCATAACCTGGGATACAGGTAATCTGTGTTTAATTCCGTGTTCTCTCTCTTTCTCTTTCTAAAAAATGCTTGTCAGGTTTTTAACACCTTATTTTTTAAAAGGTAATTATACATATATGAAATTTACAAGATTTAAAATATGTCAAGGCATCTCAGATGACATGAATTCAATGGGATTAAGGAACCTCAGTGCATTTGTAAATTGTATCAGATAACTACTTCAGTTTTTAAGCACTATATCTTCAAAAAGTCTCTACAAACCCTTGCACAGTCAAGATGTTAAAGTGGATGTCTGTCTCTCAACTATGGAAAGAGCCATAAACCCCAAATTCTATCAGCATGACAGAAAGCTAAGATAATGCTTAAAAGGCACAGAAGGGATAGAATGGAGAGAAATATCTTTGTTTAAATTTCGAAATGTAAGATACTGGCACACAGACACCTAACATCATCTTAAATGTCTCAGCAGTGCCCCCCTGCCCCGCCCCGCAAATCACAAGATTTTCTGTAAAATGCTTTCTGTACATGAAGGCACTGAGACACTTCACCGGCACAAACAAACCCATGTTTTAAGTTAAGTAGTTATGACATGGACTAGTGGTGCTGAAATGAAAGTCTAAATGTGAAGCATTCAGCTAAGAAGGGCAGTTTCTAAGGAAATCTAGCTGATAAGGTTACGTTGTGGACATACAGAACTGAAGACAAACTTAAAACATTTAAAAGGAATTTCAGGGAACAAGGAAAAAGTCTTCTCTGCCCTCCCAAGAAAGCTAAAAATGCCACTACTTAGGCAAGTTCAGACAATTTCTCTGTGGGATCAGAACATAAAAGATTGCTAATATTTGAATTTAAGAATGCTACCACAGAAATCTGAAAATGTTCTTATTTTTGAAATGCAGATTTGCAATATTGTCAGTAAGTCAAATAGCAAGAATTACGAAAACAATGACAGTAGATGATGTCTCTTGCACAGATATGTTTGAATATTTTATACTTTCATGATTTTTACTTATTTTATACATTTGTGCTAAATTTTGCTGTTCAAAATAAAATCACAGTTACCGAGGATTTACAGTAGGTTATGGAAGCAGTTTATTGTGGAGCAAAGAGCAGTAAATGACTCAACAGGTTACTGATAATATCATTCTAGAAACTACCTTGAAAATATTCTTGACTTAAGAATAAGATGTTCATATCTGTATAAACACAACTGATGCTTCACATGAGTAAAAAATGTGGTTCTGCAGGTGCTATATTAATTTTAATTTTACACCAATTATTGGTATGAAAGAGTTCTTAAGTCTGTTGTTATGAAATAACAAATCTCTACTAAACAAATACAGGAAGAAAATATAATAATCCATTGGGTTACAGGCATTTCATATGACATTTGTGAATGGATTTGATTTGCTGAGATTTGGGTTTGTAAATTCTTTGCAGTTATTTTATTAGTTTTATTATTATTAACATAGACATTCAAATCCTGTGTGTATAGAAATATTTTTCAGCTTTACAAACCTTCATGAAAACAAATTATGAAATGACCCTTAATAATAACCCTACTGAGGTGACATTTAAGTGTGAATGAAAATCAAATTTTATATTATACACCTTCACAACCTTCTCTTAATGGCAAATCTATAATAACCTGATTTCTTCTCTCTTCTTATTTAAATCAAGAACCAGATAAGTTATCAGAACGTGAGCAACAGTTGCTATGTTGAGAAAAACCTAGTTCCTGTTTATTTTTTTTAAATATTCTATTTATTTAATTGATAAACTTCCTTTATTCAACTTTAGTTTGCAACTAAAATCCCCAGATATTTTTTTTTATATCATAGAGTCATAGAATCATTTAGGTTGGAAAAGACCTTTAAGATCATCTAGTCCAACCATTGACACTACTCTACCAGGTCTGCCACTAAACCATGTCTCTAAGCACCACATCTACACAACTTTTAAACACCTCTAGGGATGGTGACTCAACCACCTCCCTGGGCAGTCTCTTCCAATGTTTGAGAACTCTTTCAGTGAAATTTTTTTTTCCTAATGTCCAGTCTAAACCTCCCCTGGCACAACTTGAACCCGTTTCCTCTTGTCCTATCGCTAGTTACTTGGGAGAAGAGACCAGCTCCCACCTCACTACAACCTCCTTTCAGGTAGTTGTAGAGAGCAATGAGGTCTGCCCTCAACCTTCTCTTCTCCAGACTAAGCAATCCTAATTCCTTCAGCCGCGCTGCATAAGACATGTTCTCCAAACCCCGCACCAGCTTTGTTGCCCTGCTCTGGACAACAGAGAATTTTCTCTTACTTTCATTGCTGTGGTCCCACTCAAAATAATTCTGAGGGCTCAGGGGGATCTTATCAANTAATTGATAAACTTCCTTTATTCAACTTTAGTTTGCAACTAAAATCCCCAGATATTTTTTTTTATATCATAGAGTCATAGAATCATTTAGGTTGGAAAAGACCTTTAAGATCATCTAGTCCAACCATTGACACTACTCTACCAGGTCTGCCACTAAACCATGTCTCTAAGCACCACATCTACACAACTTTTAAACACCTCTAGGGATGGTGACTCAACCACCTCCCTGGGCAGTCTCTTCCAATGTTTGAGAACTCTTTCAGTGAAATTTTTTTTTCCTAATGTCCAGTCTAAACCTCCCCTGGCACAACTTGAACCCATTTCCTCTTGTCCTATCGCTAGTTACTTGGGAGAAGAGACCAGCTCCCACCTCACTACAACCTCCTTTCAGGTAGTTGTAGAGAGCAATGAGGTCTGCCCTCAACCTTCTCTTCTCCAGACTAAGCAATCCTAATTCCTTCAGCCGCGCTGCATAAGACATGTTCTCCAAACCCCGCACCAGCTTTGTTGCCCTGCTCTGGACAACAGAGAATTTTCTCTTACTTTCATTGCTGTGGTCCCACTCAAAATAATTCTGAGGGCTCAGGGGGATCTTATCAATGTCTAGAAATACCTGATGGATGGAAGCAAAGAAGATGGAGCCAGACTTTCCTTAGTGGTGACCAGTGACAGGACAAGAGGCAATGGGCACAAAGTGAAATGCAGGAAATTCCATTAAAACATTAAAAAAAGTTTCTTTACTCTCAGAATGGTCAAGCCTTGGAACATGTTGCCCCGAGTGTATCCATCCTTGGAGATATTCAAAACCCAACTAGATACTGAGCAACTTGCTCTAAGTAACCCTGCTGTCAGCAGGAAGGCTGGACTAGATGATCTTCAGAGGTGTCTTCCGACCTCAGCTACTCTGTGACTTACGCTAAAACCATCCTGTGTACTCAGGCTCCTAACCTCTAGTAAACTCAATGGCATTAGGGAGCTAACTACACATGCATAGTAAGTGCCCTGTTTCAGAGAGACAGCTCAGGTAGGAGCAGAAGAATAAGATCGCAATCTATAAAATTACTAGCAATGTGAATAGACTGGAGAGGAGTAAATTATTTATTGTCACTTCCAGTACAAGAAGTAAGGGGCATCACATTAAACCAGCAGGAGTCAGGATGAAAATAAAAAAACGGAGGTGGTTCTTCACACAATGAGTAGCTGAGATAGTCATCAAGGCTCAGAGTTTACTAAGGTTGAAAAAGAGGTTGGACAAATTAATGAAAAAATAATAATTTGTGGGTTGCTTAATACAGAAGAATCACATCTGGTTCAGGGAGTCCCTGAATATTGCTTGATTAGCATCTGGGGGAGTCACATAACCTTGTCTGTTCCTACATGTTTTGCTGGGATATCAGCTTATGTCAGTGCTGGAAAAGGTTACTATCCCAGTTTAACCAATCTTACTTTCTTATTATGATTTTATTGTAAATTTAATTGATACTTAAATCACCATCCCCTCAGTTCTAATTTTCCAAACTGCATAAATAAAGCCAGTTATTTCTTTTTTATTACATACCACATGCATATATGCTTGCATATTTTATGGTCTCCCTCAGATTTTAACTATTGTAATTTCCATATTTCCTTCCATTCTGCACACCTTTATATAGTACTTACACACTTTTATCTTTAACAGGGACACTAACACTGCCTGATGTCAGTGATGATGACACAGTTTGGCCTAGTTTATATTTAAAAAAAATTTCATTACTGCATAAAGATGATAACCCCTACAATACATGTTATCTTTTACATGCATTTAACTCCATTAGCTGTCCTGGTTACTTCCCTGTGTCCTGAGAACAGATGAAGAAAGAGAAGCGGGAATGTAGTGACTGTCTGGCAAGACAAGTGGCTAGTGTTAGTCTAGTATTCAGGAGTGCAGCCTACCGCTCTCCTGCTATGTGTTCTAGTGTTAGAGGTAATTTGTTGTTCTCACATGTTGAATATTGTGCATTTACTAGTCAAATGCATGCTTTTCTACTATATGCCTCTGTCAGAAAGGATAATTCAAGCAGCATAAATTAATCCCCTTCTTTCTCTGAAACTATCAAGGTGTATGGGGAGGAAATTGAATCGTATTAGGAGAGATCAAAAATAAATATGCCTTAACAGAATGTCATATTACTGGGTAACATGCCTGCAGTAAATAGTTACACTTTTAATTTTGTCCTTGGAGTTCATTTTCTCTCAGTAGTCAGTGAAGTCAGGGCAATACATTTAATATTATTCAGAATGCTCCCGTTGCCTTCAACCCCTGCTGCTTTAGCCTCTTTGGGTTACTTTGAAGTTTGATCTTTATCCCCCTGTGCATTCATTACTCTTCCAGTTATGGGTCTTGCTGCATATATGATTACGGCTGAACTTTCATGGTAGAAACATCTGACAAAAAAATACATGACACAGCAGTACAGGTGCAGAATTGTAGTTTGGGTTTACATAAGATATTTCAAAATGAACAAACATCAACTTAATGTGCTGTAAACTGACATCAGCAGAAATCAGACTATGACCTTAATAAGAAAAAAAACCTAATCACAACATCAAAACTTTTAGTATATTTTCTCCCATTCTTCTACAGTATGTAACTCACCTGTTTACTGTGAAAAGAAGGAGATATAAAGAGAAGAAGGTGAACAATTTCTTTTTTTCTGCTATTTGTATTCAGTATTCCTTTGTATATATAAAGTATATATTGAAGCTCAAGGGTAGCCTTGGCTGCAGTGACCATGAGATGGTGGAGTTCAAGATCCTTAGGACAGTGAGGCACACAGTAAGGTTGCTACCCTAGACTTCAGACTTTGGCCTCTCCAGGGATCTGCTTGGCAGGGTACCATGGGATAAAGCCCTGGAAGGAAGAGGGGCACAAGGATCACCTCCTCCAAGCACAGGAACGATGCATTTCAACAAAGATGAAGTCAGGCAAAACCACCAGGAGGCCTGCATGGATGAACAAGGATGTCCTGGACAATCTCAAACACAAAAAGGAAGCCTACAGAGGGTGGAAGCAAGGACAGGTAACCTGGGAGGAATACAGAAAAATTGTCTGAGCAACCAGGGTCCAGGTTAGGAAAGCTAAAGCCCAGATAGATTTAAATCCAGCCATAAAAGTCAAGGGCAACATGAAAAGCTTCTACAGGTATGTCTGTAACAAAAGGAAGACTAGGGAAGATGTGGGCGCACTCAAGAAGGAAACAGGAGACCTGGTCACCTGGGACACGGACAAGGCTGAAGTACTCGATGACTTTTTTGCCTCGGTGTTCACCAGCAAAGGCTTTAGCCACACCGTCCAAGTTGCAGAAGGTAAAGGCAGGCACTGGGAGAACGAGAACCCGTCCACTGTAGGAGAAGATCAGGTTTGAGACCATCTGAGGAACTTGAAGGTGCACAAGTCCATGGGACCTGATGAGATGATCTGTGGGTCCTGAGGGAACTGACAGTTGAAGTTGCTAAGCAACTATCCATCATATTTGAGAAGTCATGGCAGTCTGGTGAAGTTCCCACTGACTGGAAAAGGGGAAACATAACCCCATTTTCAAAAAGGAAAAAAAAGAAGACCCTGGGGAACTACAGGCCAGTCAGTCTCACCTCTGTGCCTGGCAAGATCATGGAGCAGATTCTCCTGGAAACTCTGCTAAAGCACATGGAAAATAAGGAGGTGATTTGTGGCAGCCAATATGGCTTCACTAATCAAGCCTGACCCTACAACAGGGTTACAGCATTGGTGGATAAGGAAAGAGCAACTGACAT
>VYXH01006464.1:216910-265640 GCA_013397275.1 Burhinus bistriatus
GAGGGTATTTTACAGAGATATCCTCTATACAGTAAATCCAAACACAGATTCTCTCTCTCCCCTTGCCCACTCTTTTTTTTTGTTTGTTTTCAGGGTTTGTTTTTGTGGCAGTTTCTTCAAGAATATTTCATAAGATTAATGAATCAACATGTGAAGACATTTAAAATGTCCCTAAATCAGTATTTGGTTATGCTGAAATAATGGCATTTATTGAGTTCTGTGGAATGGACATAGAATCATAGAATGGTTTAGGTTGGAAGGGACCTTAAATATCATCTAGTTCCACCCCCCCTACCATGGGTAGGGACACCACCCACTAGACCAGATTTCTCAAAGACCCATCCAACCTGGCCTTGAACATTTCCAAGGATGGGGCCTCCACAACTTCCCTGGGCAACCTGTTCCAGTGCCTCACCAGCCTCAGAGTGAAAAAAACTTCTTCCTGAGATCTAATCTAAATCTACTCCCTTCCAGTTTGAAGACATTACCCCTCATCCTATCACTACANGGTGCAGGACCTTGCACTTGGCCTTATTGAACTTGATGAGGTTTGTACAGGCCCACTTCTCAAGCCTGTCCAGGTAAAACTCTGTATGTTCTTTAGTGTGTTAACATAGGAAAATTGAATTGTGTCATAACTCCTACTAAAGAAATATGAATATGAAGAATTTCCAAGAGAAATAATTAAAATATTTACATTAGCAATATTGCCAGTATATTATAATATTTTTTTTAATGAGCAACTTTGTCATTTATCTTGCATCTTAAAGCTTTGTATTTTATAAAAGAATTTAAAACAGCAGTGTGCCACTGCAGAATGGTTTTTCACTGTTTCTTGAAAAGTAACAAGGAAAAGCTGTCCACTGATCTTGAATATAAGCAGAAATTTTAATACAGAGAATGCTGACAACTGCTTTCAAAGTTCATTGTAATGTCATTGAAACTATTTTATCTTTTTCACAAACACATGGGAGAAGTGAGATGGGCTGAGGTTTTCAGTAGTTTCAGTGGCTACAAAGGTTTTGCTAGGAACCCGGTGAACTGAAAAAACAGCTGTAGGGTTTGGATCCCATTTTCAGGAGGTTGTCTAAATAGATGATTTTTGTTCCTATCTAGATCTCAGGAGTTACAAAATCTGGATTTTGAACTGATTTAATACAGCTGGCAGGTGAATGTTCAATGAATTGTGGCAAAAAATGTAAACCCTTTTTCATATCAATAAGCAACTATATGACAAGTACTATTGAAGCAGTGCAAATGTACATTTTCCTTTTAATTTAAGGCTGATTTTGTAGACCCATCCATTCTGAAGACATTTGTGCCAAAATTTCAGCAAACAATAGGTAAAATTTTACATTATGGATGCAATTTAAATTTTACCTGTGACCTTTCAAAGATACTCAGCACTGCGCTTTGTCTTCACTATTATTAATACTTAGAGATAAATGGGGAGTTTTGTTGAATAAGTTAAAATACATTTATCTCCAGAATTTCCTGAATCTCAGTTACCGTTTTCATGTGGTTTTCCTAAACTGCTTCATTCTCATTCATACTATGTAATTGTCAAGTAAGCAAAAGGATTAAGTAATTCCATTCCCGTCTTTTTAAGATGTTTTTACTTTTTTTTTTAGTTCTGTGCTATCCATTAGGAATACAGGAAAATAAACAAAAATAGCTAAGTAAAAGAGAACTCAAGGAAACACCACACTAAGAGACACAACCTAGTTCCATAAAACTTTCTGAGAAACACCACCAGGTGCAAACCTGCTAGTTCCACATTCACTAAGTTCAACCACACAACCCCTGAAGGTTACTTACTATGTAATGTTACGTATTTTCTACGGCAGGCATTTAAAAAACCCATTCATTCTCTGGAACCCTCATTTGGCAAAAGTAACTTCAGAGTATTCAGATTTTGAAAGTCAGGATGATAACTCCTGTAACTTGCCCTGGAATTTTTCTTACCATGAACAAAAGAAGGATCTAGCCTAAGGAGTTTGATTGCAGTTTTAATCATCTAAAATAAAACCCCTATATTATTATCCAACAATTTTTGTAAATGTAAGAAATGGTATCAACATGGCATCAGACATATATATGGGATTTTGTAGATGCGCACAAGGTTGGTTTGAGTGTTCTGTGCACTGGCCAAAAGCTATGAGAATGTAATGTGTTTTGGCTAATTATGGATCTGAGCTTAACAACGTTGTCTAAGAATTTATCTGGAAACCAATGAGAAGTCAGTGCAGGTATCGGTGCACAGATTTCATGTACTTTCTAAAAGGAATTCAAGTTACTAAGCAGGTAAATCCTTCCCTAGCTCTGATTTCCAGCTGGGTTGTTTTAGGTAGCTGCTAATAATATTTGTCAGTACCCTGCAGTGACAAAGGCAGAGATGGCTGTTGCTGGTCCCTGCTACTGTAATAGTCTCTGTAAATAATGATTTTTAAAAGCAAAGAAGAAGAAAAGCTTTTGTAAAACTTTCATTTTGGCTTGATTTTGTAAAGTGCTTTCACATGAACATTTTGGGAACTTCAATAATCTGTTCAATTCTCCAGGCCAAAATTATGTTGTTAAATGGAGGATTTTGTCCGTACTGAACTGAGGCCATGAATGGATGGCAAACACCAGATGAAAATGAGCTTTCTCACACTTTCACAAAACTTAACTGTTTTCCATCTTCCCTACTGATATGCTGAGCCATGAAACTACTCCATTTTAGAAGTCTCACTGGCTACTGTGAGACTACACACAATAGACTGACAATCACTGGCTACATATGAGGAAGACAAGCTTTTGGCAAATTTTAGTAAGTTAGAAAATCCCTCCTGCTGCCTGTTTTAACATGAAGGACAGGGAACTATAAGGATTAACAGCCTAAATTGAAATACAGAGATTTTTTTTTGAGTGGTCTAGGCAGAGAGAGTCCAGTTATATAAACCAGCTGGAGTTATCACCATTGTACATGCAATTATAAATGAGTCTGTATCTTCTGCATCAGAAATTACTATGGGTGAAGAAACAAGAATATTTTATTTGCTGCACGACCATAGATACTTTAAAATTATAATAGAACTGTTATGGATATGTTATAAAACTATATTCATATAAGTATTTCTCTCTTTTTCTCCTTTTTTAACAACAACAATTTCATTTTCTACCTCAGAAAGTAATGAATCCCTGAGAAAGCTGTTTCTGAGTGGAAAGCAAGCTCATCAATATGCCAGAACAAGTGTCTAAAAGAATCGTGACCTACAGACTTTAAAAGCATACAAGAAAAGCCAGTTTACCAAAAAAAAAAAAATAAAGAAAAAAAAAAAGGAGTATTTAATTACACATACTGCTTTCCTCTTTGGTTCTAGTTTCTCAGGATGATTTAGTCTCCTTCTCTACTTTGAAATAAGACAGGAACCTCCAGTGAGTAATACACCCTCGTCTTAAGCCAGCTGTCTTCTTTGATTATAGATGAAATGTGGAGTGAGTAGGCAGCTAGCTCAGGTGTTACGGTTCAGTGTTTAAAGATAAGAATAATTCTAGATTTCTGGGGATATTTTCAAAGTTTGTTAGCAGCTGCTTAACAACACCCAAAAGAAATGCCCAACTGCCTTAATCCCTCTTAAAATTCTCTATCTGTTGCAATTCCCCCATCACTATAAGGGAAACAATCCCACTATATTGCCTCTCAGTTTTCTCACTGTGTGGGTTGGGTTTTATTCCCTACTATGAGTATCCATACTGCCCCCTACCATAGATACCAATTTGCCAGCCTTAGTTCTACAGCAGTAACCATGACATTCAGACAATCTGTTCCTTTGTTAGTTCTTCAATAACACAAATCTCTCCGAGACTGCTTCCCATTTCAAGCTGAGAAAAATAATACCTTCCTACCTCTGAGGAAGGAAGAAAAATCTATCAATTTTCAGGAAGCACTTAACTTCTGAAGTGAGTGAGATGTAAAAGAACATAAATGAAGTGAAACTGTGCTACTCGTCAGTGGAAGCAGACTTTACAAATCTATTTTTCTTTAGTTTTTCCTGATCAGCAACTCTTACTTTTTACTGTGAATTATAGATTCAATTCTGCAAAAAACAGAAAAAAAATTGAACTGAAAACAAGTCTTGTCCAGTTTCAGAGGAATACTACAGCTGTTTAAATTATTTGTTAGGAATTGTTTAATTACAAATGTACTGCTCTTCCCACCTACTCCCATGTTTCATATAAACAAGCTTTTCTTTTTTAAGAGTTTTCAGATAAACTTTTAAGCAAGCAAGCACAAAATTCCATTTTAAAACAATTGAAATACTTATATTTTTAAAAGTAGGATTCCTACAATGTACACAGACTATTTGTCTCTGTGCATGAAAGCAAAATGTACATGTGTATACACACATGCAAAAACCATACAATACTTGTTTTGATGAATCCAGGAAAGAATATCACACAAGTCTTATGGGCTTAATCTAGGCTGACATGTTACATCAGTCTAGAACAACTTTCACAATCTTAGATTTCAGCCTACTGCCAAAAAATTTAAATATTTTGAAAGCACTTTGCAAAGTGATTTTAAATGTTCTCCTGAAGAAAGACACAAGGCCACAATTACAAAATGTTCTTTTTACATTGCAGTTTCTCTAAGAAAAAGCACTTCAGCTTTTATTATTTTTACAAGAATAAGAAAGAGGATCCGGCTCTGCTTGCAGCTCACATTTCATTTCTCTAAACTTTTTAATTAGACAAACTTGTTGTCTCTTCACTAAGTGTTAATTTGATCATCTTTGGCTATACCATGACTCACATAAATGTTTACATCTTTAGTAGGAAAATGTTAGCAGTGAGAAATAGATAGCAAAATCTTGCATCTGCATTATTATCAACTCCTTTAACATGCATTTAATAAGGTTTATGAATTTCAAGTGCAAAGACCAACGGAGTACAAGGGGCAAAATTTTCAAATTTCAGAAAGATTTCATCACCAGGTCCTCACAGTCACAATATCTTTGAGGAGAAATATTTAAGGTGTATGTCGAAGGCAAATAGTTCCTTTAACTGAGTTTAAGGATTATTTGTTAGGTTTAGCTGTATATGGAAATACCCTGTATATTTTAGATATAAAACCATTTCTTCCAGGAAGTGGTGAAGAGTGGGCTATGTATATTCTATAGTGCAGATTCATTTAGGTACTCCTGTTTCTGCACAGCAAATACTGATGAGTCTGCCTTAGGGGACTTGAAGCTACATATACTGACATCAGTGGCAAGTATCCGTGCAATTTTAGTAATCATAGAATCATAGAAAAAAAGGTTGGAATGGACATGAAGGATCATCTGGTCCAACCTTTCTTGGCAAAAGCACGATCTAGACAAGATGGCCCAGCACCCTGTCCAGCCAAGTCTTGAAAGTGTTCAACGTTGGGGAATCCACCGCTTCCCTGGGGAGATTATTCCAATTGCTGATTGTTCTCACTGTAAAAAATTTTCCTCTTATGTCCAACCGGAATCTCCCCAGGAGTAACTTGTTCCCATTACCCTTTGTCTTTTCCATGTGACTTTGTGTAAAAAGGGAGTCTCCATCTTCTCTGTAGCCACCCTTTAAATACTGGAACATGTTGATAAGGTCTCCCCTAAGCCTTCTTTTCTCAAGGCTGAACAAATCCAATTCTCTCAGCCTGTCCTCACTCAGCAGGCTTCCCAGTCCTTTGATCATCTTTGTGGCCCTTCTCTGGACCCTCTCCAACCTGTCCACATTTTGTTTTGTATAGCGGGGACCAAAACTGAACACGGTATTCCAGGTGTGGTCTCACAAGTGCTGAGTAGAGTGGGACTTCTTTATCTCCGCTGGTGATGTCCCTGTTGATGCAACCCAGCATCCTGTTGGCTTGCCTTGCTGCAGCAGCAATGTAGGACCACAGTCAAGCAAATCAGACACACTCAGAATAAATGAAAAAATCTTTCTGCATTACTCATATGGACCATTCAGCTATCTAACCCAAGGATTCATAAACACAGTTATCTTCGATGACTTTAACACATATCCACTACATAGGGAACATACTTTTCCAAGTTATGAGGTAAAGCATACCAAAGTAATGGATACATTTACATGAAGTTCTGCGCACCAAACATAAGAGTCCAGAGTTTCTACATTGCCAGAATGATATCCCACAAATATAGTGTGCCTGACAGAGGTTTTCCTTGTATTCTAACTACTATGTCTGTCACTTTATCATCATATCTATCAGACTACTTAAGTCCCATGCCTCCTCTTTTTATTAATCTCTTTCCCCTTAAGTGTTTGCTCTCCATTTCAAAGTCTAGCATATTCTACTTTTTCTGTCTTCAGTGCAATGATATTTTATCCATTTTTTTTCTCAAACTGCTATGCCATCTCTCTTACTCAACACCGATATATTTATTCATCAAACTACTTAAAGGCTATACACTCACGCTCTTTTTTGCTTTAGTTCTGGTTCCCTCTAGCTATGTGAAAAATAGCTTCAGTGAAAAATGTCCTTTTTTGTCCCTGTGTCAAATTATCTTTTAAGATCAGTAAGAATTTCTTCCATTTTGACATAAACAACTCAATAGATTTAAAAAAAGTACATAACCAGCAGCAGGGGTGGGGTGGGGTGGGGTGTTGAGGGGATACACAAAATAAACTACAATGCTCTCTGCTTGTGAGTTAGAAAAAAAAGTGGATGGACATTTACTTAAAATTTTCCCTTTCTTTCCAGAAAATGTTCTTAGTTAATAACATACATTCACTGGAAAATAATCAGTCTCTGAGAAAAAGTAGTCTGTCCCTCATCTTTGGTATCTTAATCACTCAGGCTTTCATGATACTCTTCTCACTGATCTTTCTTTATATCTTTCACCACTTTCAGTCTTCCTTCTCCTTTCAGACATTACTATACTGTAGTATACTATGGTATTATATTATCTTCCTCTTATACTGTTACTTATAAAAGTGGCAAGTGTAAAATACCCTATCTCATTTATTCTACACCTCTTCTCTAGGTGGCTTGCTCTAGTCTCAGTGCCAAGACCCACTACAATATTCAGCTCCCATATACTGGTTATTTCTTTGTCCCCACTCTCACACATATACTCTCATGATTGACTGCTTTGTTATAGCTTATTTTATCAGTTTTAGGCTGGCAAAAGATGTACTTTTTTATGAACTGGTTTATGTTCAATACTAATAGAAATTTACCAAGAAACTACCATACACTTTGAAAGAGGCATTCTGTCTCAATTTTCATTATCTAGCTTTGTACTTGCAAACTTGGACACATGAAAACCAGTATTTATGGGTGCAGTTGGGGTAATCAAGTCCCACGGTGTAGCACAACTTTAGATGTATCTGACCACCGCCACGAATATTAAAATGAAAGCTTGTGATTAAGTCACTATAAAACTAAACAGACAGTTCAGTACATGTCAGCATTTTTTTTCACTTGAACTGATTTCCCATTTAGCAAAACTAACTCCAACAGTCTTCAGAAGGTGCCATGTTCTGTGGAATCAGACCTAAATCATGAAAGGAACAATCAGTCAGAAGTATTTATTAAAAATACCCAGAGGTGCATAAACATTTATTACAGCAATGACTATTTTTCCTTTTTTAAGTTAGAGGAAGCTATCACATTTAAAATTGTGGGTCATGTTCTGTTCTCATACATGCATATGAAGTGTCTTCATTTAAAGAATGGTTTGACGTGATTTATTTTATTTTAAATCCATGCCTGTGTTAACATTAACATACAGAACATTAGAATTGAATCAATTTATGAAGAGTTATTTCTTTTTCAATGGCTGCAGAGGATCATTTCCTTTTCTATTTTGCTTATTGAAAAAGAATGGATCTATTTTGGGCACTGTTAATTAATTCTTACAAACTGGAGTAATAATGTCAAAGATGTAATACTGTTTCCAAACCTTGTTAATCGTGCAGGCCTCAGCTAGGCAGGCATTATAAACCAACTTTTCAGAAAATGTTAATACTGCCACTTTAGGTCCCTAAACTCTTACATGGTGATTCTAAATCACATCCCATATTTTAGTTTCTGACCTCAGTGATAGCAGGTCTTAAATAAAGCATCATGTGTTGTAATTTTTCAACACTGCATTTTCATAAGGCAGAATTGTAAATATTTATTTAATTCAAGAAATTCCGTTGATGTACCTACCAGCTTATTAAATAGGTATATATTTATTAGTCCTCTTCTTCCCCAGTTAGCATTACTGTTACGCGCATGTTATAGATTCACTAACACAGTCTTCAGAGTGTAAAACCTCTCTACCCACAGTATAATTAGATTTCACTCTCTCTGGGATTGGTTGGGGTTTTTTTTGCGTGCGAGGGGGTGTTTGTTTTGACATCATGTGGTGCTTTCCTAAAAGGCAAAATGAAGAAGTTGGCTAGACAACATGCCCAGGAGGAGATTCTGTACACATCCCTGTATTAGAATCTTTGTCAATATTACATCTCCATGACGAGACTGACGTGGCTTATGAGCTCAACACAAATAATTACCTATCTGCAGATGCATGTATAAAGTAATTTTCTGGATGCTTTTGTTCTGTTTTGAATAGTTCCTCTTCCTCTTGGCATGTTAAGCCCTAAAAGCAACAGAGATAAATACGTTCATTTACTTATGGCCACTAATCACTATGAAATATTTATCTGGAAATCACAATACTTAACACTTGTGCTGAGAATTAATATATTTCTAGCAAATAGCAAACTAATAGTTGTGGTTTAACAAGATACTAGGTGGAAACATGATCACATCTTTAACTAACACACAGCTATGAAACATCAGAAGGGGTCAAATGTATGGCATGTAGACAGCACTAGCAATATTAACTCTTTGCTGGTGTCATTAAATATAATCAAAATAATAGCAAAAATCAGAAAGCCTGGAATCTTTGGGTTTAGAAGAATCATCTAGTGGCTTGCTTACTCTGCCCCTCAGCAGCTTGCTTTTTTCTCTTTTTCTTGTAAGGTTGCTGAAGAAAGTACTATGGATTTGGAGTATTCCTACCATGATTAACATATGCTTTATCACTTGCTTATTTGAGAACTGCAGACAAACAAATGAAGCCAACAAATTTTTAACTGTATTACTTTCTAGCATCATTCTTTACGCCAAGTTTTCTTCTGAGCCAGCTGCCAGCTTAGACTCAGGACAATCTTTCAAAGATCTCCCATTCTTAATGACATTCTTGGTGAGTTTTACAAAGCAATGCCCTACCTTTCCCCAGTTTAAGTATCTGAGGACTATAATTAAAGTAAAGGATACATAGGTAGGTCTCTTCCACAGTTCGCCAATCTGCTGGAAGAACCTGTGCAGGTATCTGGCAGCTGATAAAGCTTGCCTTTGGGGATGTTCTACCTTATAACAGGTACTGTGCCACTTGAAGGAAAGCCTGAAGAATGACAGGCATTTTTTTCTCCCTTGTCCCCAGATTCCTATTAGCATTTTTCAAAGATATCATTGAGGGCAGCATGATATCATACAAGGGTATAAGGTTCTAATTGAATATATTATACTGCTTCTAATAAAGCACTATGAGAGGTGATAGTTCCATGTAAACTATCCTATTATTTCAAAGACTTTTCCTTTAAGCAAGAACTGAAGTTATTTGACAAAGTAGAAGATAAAAATGTTGGTATTTGCCTTGTGTAGATGGAAGCTTGTATCCACAAAAAAAGTCTTACTTCAGTTCTAGTCGACATTTAAACCAATTATTATTCATTTTACTAATAACACTTTAGAAGAAGAGAATTGAATGTTTGCTTAACTAATATCCCAGGGCCACATACTTATGTTGAAGAATGTAGCACTCAATTATTCTTGATAGAAGAAGCAGGACTCATTCACCTTTCTAACAGAAAGATGCTGAGGAAACTAACATCATAGAGGTGTGTAGATCTACAGCCCCATAGCAGACCTAATCCCATTTACCAGCTAACCTTCAGTCTGCGTTTATTGATTTGACTGCTGGGATTCACTGCTTCAGGGATTAATCAGCTTTGTCCCAGCAATAACCTGGTCAACTCCACTTGAAAAGGTGCTGAATAATGAAGAAGATCACAGCAAGACATTCAGCAAACCTGGAGAGAGAAAAATGGAAACTCATCATGACTTTCACATTTACAGAATGTTAATCTAAACAAACAATTAATTTAAAAAGAGAATAATTTTGTTACAAGACAGTTATCTTAGCATTTACTATTTGATTTAGTTTTCATCATTTCATGTGATTTATTCCAAAGACAGAACTTGGTACTGATTTTTAATAGAGGCTAAAAAAAGAGGAAAGAAAATTTCCCCACTCTGTGACAATTCTGAAAATTATTCTTATCTTAAATTGGTGGGAGAAGTTAAAAAATTTTCCAAGTCCTCCTTGACATCAACATTAATTAATTCAGGAAAGAAACCTGAAAACTTTCCTATGCTTTGTTCAGATTACTGAAATTAGTTTCAACAAGATGTTACAGATAAATCACATATTCTAAAAAAGAATTCATTTTTAACAAAAAATATTTTTAATGTCAAAAGGCAACTTTTGCAACCATATGAAAACACTGGTTTCCAATTAAAAAAATGAACTGGCAAATTTGGTCAAAAATTTGGCTTCAGCAAATATATTTCCAAGAAAACCAAACCAAATACAGGCCTGTTGGTGGTGGAGGGCAGAGGGACCCTCTGCCACAATATCTCAGATCCAACTGGGAGTTAGTAAACAGATAAATGTACCAAAGTTATCTAAACAATTATGGAATAGGAACTTAGCTGCATAGCAAACTGCATCTTCAAGACAGTTTTGGAATTGTGGAGGACAACAAGAGTCCCAACAGAAGTCCCAGGGTGAGCAGTGGGTCTTGCACCAGCTACTGTGGGAAATGATGCCCTGCATGCATTTCCTTTTGTAAATCGGGGAAATGAAAAAGACTGTATGATCACTGGATGGAACAGGACATTCTGTTTTCTACTGTCCTTTACAGGAACTCTTCTTCTTAACTGAAATATTCATGAGGCACCTTGTGACAACTAATCACAGTACCTGTTTTAATGTCATTAAAAACCACCAAACAAAACCTCAGTTTTGACAATACTTCTATGCAGCACGTGTTACCTTAGGGCTTCTGTCATCATTTTGTTGTGAAGACAGATGGTGTCTGGAAAAGGATATTTAGAATTAGAAAAGTGCAAGAAAGAAACCTGGTTCTTCCCTATTCTCCCAGGACACAACAGCAACTACAGGAGAAAGGGAAGGGCGGGGTCACTGCCTCATTCCCTTTGAGGCATTATTCTAATTGCTTGAGAGAGCACATACAGGGATACAGCAGGAGGCAGGCCACCTCTGGATACCCGGGGAGATCCAGTGTCAGTCATTTTGGGAAAACGAGAGTCAGTTATTCCTCACTACTCTAAATTCAGCACTAGGCTGGGCTCCTAGCAATGGTCCAACCAATGAACTATGCAGTCACATCAACTATCAACAGTATAAGCTGCCTGCTAGATTCCTTCTGTGAAAATTACTATTTTTTTATTCCGTTCCAAAAACATTAAAGCAGTAGAGTTAACATGATGAGGTGTCCCTATGCAGAAACTGTCTTAAGGCAGTAATCTTCAATAGCATTTCTCAGGCGGGTAAAACTGCCAGCTTGAAATGCCTAGGGTTTGTGTCCATATGAATTTATGTAGTTTCATATAAAATTATAGTTTCAACAACTACAGTGATGAGAGGCTGAAGCCAAGCAGGGCTTTCCCTTGTGCCTCGGACTTCAAGCTGAACATTTCATAGAGTCATAGAATTATAGAATGCTTTGGGTTGGAAGGGACCTTAAAAATCATCTAGTTCCAAGCCCCCTGCCATGGGCAGGGGCACCTACCCTAGACCAAATTGCTCAAAGCACCATCCAACCTGGCCTTGAACACTTCCAGGGATGGGACATCCATAATTTCCCTAGGCAGCCTGTTTCAGTGTCTCACTATTTGTTGATCTTTATAAGTTCTTATATTTAACCGTTTCTGGAGAATCAAATGAGAAACAGCATATGGATTAGATATATCTAATTAAATTTCAGTTTAAAGCCATTACTCCTTGTCCTATCACTACACTCCCTGATAAAGTCCCTCTCCATCTTTCCTGTAGGTCCCCTTTAAGTACTAGAAGGCTGCTACAAGGTCTCCCCGGAGCCTTCTCTTCTCCAGCCTGAACAACCCCAACTCTCTCAACTTGTCCTCATAGCAGAAGTGCTCTAACCCTCTGGTCATCTTCACAGTCCTCCTCTGGACCTGCTCCAACAGGTCTATGTCCTTCTTATGTTGGGGGCCCCAGAGCTGGACACAGTACTCCAGATGGGGTCCCACCAGAGTGGAGTAAATGGGGAGAATCACCTCCCTCAACCTGCTTTGTTTTGATGCAGTCCAGGATGCAGTTGTCTTTCTGGGCTGCAAGTATACATTGCTGGGTCAAGCAGCAATAAATAAATTTCATAATACATATATTCACAATATGTATATGAAATACATAAATTTCATTTATGTAGACATAACTTGCTATGAAAACTACTGTTCTGGTACTACAAACAAAATTACCTTTAATATTGTTTTATAGATAATTTAGCAGGAAAGAGTTTATGGCACACCCTCATTCTGAATTAATTTTGTCATCAGAACAATGATAAATATAGCTAGCTGGCTAGCTTTGTGCTGTACTTCATAACCAAGCCGAAGGATACTCCTTATCCCTAATTATATAAAAGACTTGATCAAGCTAAATTCTGGATGCCACCTTTTATTTTTAATGTTTCTACCCAGACCAGTTTTGTGTTCTAGTCTTATTAAGGATAATGTAATAAAATGCTGCTTCTGACCAAAAACCAGGACCTTTGCATCTCACACTCTCTGCCTCTCATCTGAAGGCCACAGTACTCAAGACAGTTTCACCAGATGATACCTTTAATTGCAATAAATTTCTGCGACACTAAGAAATGTAGCTACATTAATTTATGTCTACAGTAAATTATACAATTTACTAAGCATAACTAAACTGTGCTATTCAGGGAAGAAAAACGGGTTTAGCATTAGGATTACAAAATTAATTTTGCAGGTAGAGCTACGCAAATAACTGATTGTGTTGATATGTCTGCTGCACCAAAATACAATGAAAAAATATTAGTATTTAGGGCAGATACAAAAATAAAGAATTTCTGTTTACTTACAGAAATAGCATTCTCCCTATCCCCTCAAAACATAATTCTCAGTGAAAGTAAACATTCTCTACTGGAGATAAAAAATTAAAGTTCTTTTAGTTTTGTTTTCTTGTTGTTAGATGTAGGGTTTTTTGTTGGCTTGGTGTTGTGTTTTGTTTTTTTTTTAATTTAGCCAAATTTGGGGTTGAAACTCCATTTTGAAAAAGCAAGTTGAAATGTCAAAATGAAGTATTTTGGGGTTTCTCCCTGCTACACATGCACCCTGTTCTCCTCCTCCTTCCCACACTTCTCCCACTCCTCACCACACACTGTTCAATGAACCTGGCCAGAACTCAAGGGGTGAGTTTTGTCCCAGACCAAATTCTCAGGCTGTAAAGGCAAGTAAAACAAATTAAGTCCACAGTGTTCATGCTTTTTTAGGCTCAGCACTAGTTTGTTACTCCACAATCATTCCCATTAAAATTGCCACATAAATTTGTACCACAGACATACAGTCAGAGCAGCTCACCCTTCGTCAGCCATCCTATTAAAGGGTGCTTTCTGAAAAGTTGTTCTATCAGTGTACAAAATCCACAATCAGAAAGAGAATGAAGAAAAAGGTCTGTATACGGTATGTATATGACAATGCAGTCCAAAAGACAAAGGATTACGGAAGAAAAAGAAGAGAGGAAAAAAAAAAAAGGGATAATTTGCTCATAAAATAAGAGTAGGGAAGCAAAATTCTAGATGAATATTACTTTGTGAAATTATGCCATATGTCTCAATTCTGTCTCAGATTCAGACAGTTTACAACTCCCTCTGTTGGCTTCCACCAGCTCTCAACCCTTCTTCTATTTCCCCAAGCCACATTTGAGTGTCTAACAATTTAAGTGCTCTGAGTACAAGAGTTTAATATAGCCATTAATGTTTGTTGCACACTAGGAATGCAACATTAACAACTCTTGCATCATTAAAGTTTTTCTATAAAGTACACAGAGGAAAGGGAAAACATAGCTTGGAAATACTTAAAGGTATTCTTCTTGTTGGACTAAACTGAGTACTGAGAACTGAAGGGGTGAAAAGCATTATCTAGGATCTTTCCTATTAAGTTATCTAAAACTGTCAAATGTAGATGGCTACTTTTGCCTGTGCTGCAATAAAACACTCATCTTGCTGTGTAAATGTTTAAAGCATAAGATGAAGGGCAGTGTAGAAATCACACCTCAGCAAGAAACGTTCTAGAGGTCTTAGCACTTTGTCTTGTAAAACATATGCCAATATTTGCAGGGGTTTCCGTTGCAGTGCTGACTTCTAAAGCAAAACATAAGACTTGCTATCCAGTAAGTTAGAAAGCCCAGGCTCTTCTTGCGCTTTGCATATCCCATCCACTTTGCCCTTCCAGGAAGCAACAAAAAGTAGCACCTGTGGTTCCCTGCACATTTTGTCCTTCTTTCAAACTGTAGCAGACAATTATCGGGGAAACCGTGTACTTCTGTCTGCACAAAAAGCAAGGCAGAAATTAACTCACAGCTCTAAGTTGGGTCAAACAAGACGCATGACAAAGCAAAAGAGACTTTTCTTCTGCAACGTGCCCATTTGTTTTTACGCTATTGTTTTACAGCTGTGACATTAAAGCCACTGCTGCTTTGAATCATTAAAGGTTGTGGTGTTATTTTTTTTTCCATAAGTTTTCTCTGTCTCAAGCCTTCTGGGCACACAACATATTTGTTTTCTCTCTTTAGGTTCACCAAATATATCCTCAGTCATCTTTCCTCATCCTTGTTACTGCACGTTGCGGTGAGAGCTTATTGCCTTGTGAATCTTTTCCATAAATCACTGAGAAGACAATTTCTTGTCAGGACACTCTTAAGTTCCTCGCAGATTTCATTCCTAAATTTTGAGCGCAAACAAAATAACTTGTTTTGCTTTGCTATGAACTTTTCCAATTCCATCAGCTTTTCACGAAGTGCACCTGATAAGGATCAAACTACTTCAGGAGGATAAACGCTAAAATAAATCTACTTATTAAATCATTGGAAACTCACCCAAAGAGAAGTTAAGGAATACTGTGAGTGGCAAAAGTGGCAAGCCCATCTGGGTGAACTTTGTCTAATATACTTTAACATTTCCTCTGTTTAAAATTGTCACCGAGTTATTCAATACTGCATACTATCATCTAATGTTATTTATGTTCTCCATCCTATATCTCTGAGTAAAGGTGGCTTAGCATTGTCCTGTAGCACAGTGCTCAGTTTGATACATCCGGTGAAAACTACAGGCAGCATTTTTTCAGAAGAACTAGAGGATTTGCACATTTACATTTTTCTCTATATCATAGTATGAAATCAATCCAAACAGGTCCCCAGATCCAAAACATTAAAACCTTCCATGCATTTCTAGACACACTGTTTTGAAAAACAACGATACACTCTCGTCTTGAGAATGGCCGTAATGAGTTTCATAAGGTAGCTTAGATGAACACTTTTGTTATTAATTCAATGCGTCTTTGAAAAACAATCAAACCACAGGGGGACACCAAAAAAGCACAGCTCTCCCTTTAACCTAAAGATATACTCATTCCCCATGCAAATGTTTTAAAGACATTTGTCTTTTTCTCTTTACTTTAGCCTTCACTTCTATGCTGATAATTGAGAAATCTAGTTTCAGCCCCTCCTGTTGTGTCAGGATTTGCGCCTCTGATTTACATGGATAGGCATCATCCTCAGCTTAGCCCTTCCAAACATGATGTGGGTGAAACGCATGGCTAGCTAGGATCTTAGAGCACACTTTAATATTGACCTGATCACCTGGCCAAATTCTCGGCTCAGAATCATGGTTTCTTTCTTTAGGTCTCAAAACCCCCTTCTTCAGACTAAATTGTGCTTATCCCCCATGTTGGTCTGAAAAGATTCTCTCCCAGCCTCATTTTCAATAAATGACAGCATTGCACAAATAATCCTTTCTCAGGTTGCCCAGTAATTCTAAAGTTATGGGCCAGCAGGATACTGGGCCCGGGCTCTACCTCCTCTCTGTGCATTGACTAATGACACTGGTGAGACACTAAACTAATCCCTACAGTGTAGTAGATGCTTGCAGCCATAAAGTCTTTTCTGCTCCATAAGGGATGATGTGATTCCGCACAGCCCTTAGTATACACTGTCCTGAAGTGACACTGCTGAGCCATTTGTGCACAGCAAGAAGCATGAATCTGTCTAAATGACTGTTATTAAAAGTATAATGTTGTTTCGTGACAACAGTAGTTTCACTCCACATGAAAACAGCTCTCAACAACAGAAATAAAAATAAAAGGAATGGGGAGTACTAATGGGGTGAAAAAACACTCAAATCCTTTTCCTCTTAGCTATGTAAAGCCAAATTATCCTATCACAATAAAAATATGATGCTATTTACAATAAGCATGCAACTTCGAAATTACATTACACCTGTAGACTACTTTAACATGGTAATTAAGACTACGCAGTTTCTCCCTTCTTTTTTCATGTAATGTTAGTTTATATTATAAAAAAAATATAAACCTTCTTGTATTTACAAATGACGGTTATCTATCTTTACCTTTGTTTTCTCATACAAAATGCAATTTTTGATGATATTATCCCACATAATAAATGCTTTAGTTTAGTCCTGCCAAGAGGACAATTGTTTTGCCTGGCATCATAGAGGATTTGGGTAGGCAGGAATTCACTTCTACACATCCTCCTCACTCTGATCATTAAAAATGCCCTGTTAAATGTTTGCAACCTGCATTTGCTTCTTGCCAGGAATTCAATTCCCATCTTTCTATTGTCAGTCATCACATAAACATAATCCTGCCAGCAACCAGGCATCCAAAATTTGTTATTCCAGAATGTTGTTTCCTTAAATTAACTTTACAGAACTGCACCTGGAATTTACTCTTAGCCAGAAATGCATTGTCTGTATTTGCTCAGAAGTAAATACAAACTATATAAAGGAAGTTGCTCTTAGCCATGTTCTGCTCAACCAACTAGAGAGTATCTTTGTAAGATTTATCTTAATAAAAATGTACTTGTAATATGAAAAAAAAACTTACCTTTCCAGAGTATAATACAATAAAACTAAAGTATAAAACATGTATGTTCTTGTTCTGCAGTGTACACTGTACTTGTGATTCAGCTTATTTTCTGTGGCAGTGGAGTCAGAACACAGTGAGCAATATCTATAGCTTAATCTTCCCCAGTATCCATTTCCCTTTATTTGTCCCAGCAGGAAAATCAGTACTGTAAAAGAAAAAAAATAAGTGTGTGCCATTCCAAGGGTACAATTGTCAACATAGTTTCTTAGTAAATAATATGGATAGTGTGTTCAAGCATGCCACAGAAAGCAAGACTTCTGGAGGAAAGCTACAGATTTTTTTTTGTAGTGAAATGACTTAATTTTTCTAGACAACAGCAAATGCCCAACTATACAATGAGCATCTAAGGACGCAACTATCATGAGAAAAAAAGGTCAATGTTATCAAAACTGAGTAGCACCTAAAGTATAAGACTCTGCAGGAAAAATATATAGGCAGAACTCATGATGTGAAATATCACACTCTGATTTATCATGTGTGACTGTGGCCAAAGATTGTTTGGTAACACCGTAGAAAGGTCTTGCTCCACAGAACAGACTGAAGTAGACTATGCAAATGACAATGAAAGATTATGTGATTACAGATTTCTAATAACAAAAATCTACTAGCACACTGTTAAACAGAGATGGAAAAAACATCTTTTTGGAATACTTTTGCTGCAGGTAGTTGTGTCAAATGATTTAATATTTTTCTCTCCATTATTCCTGGCAAGGATTCTATTCTCAATTTATTTTTTTAAAGGACTGCTTACAGTTCTTACAGTACAAATCAGTGTTGTACTTTATATAACAAATTTATAAAATTAATTAATACATATTTTTTATTCTGTATTTATTTACCCAAAATCACACAATTGTTTAGGGTGGAAGGGACTACTTGAGGTAATCTAGTCAAACTCTTCTGTTCAAGCAGGGTCAGCTACAGCAGGTCATCCAGGCCTGTGTCCAGTCAGATTTTGAATATCTCCACAGATGCAGACTCCACAACCACTCTGGGCAACATGATCCAGTGACATCTGCCACTTTGACTTATTTCTGATACCCAGCTATATACATTTTGGGTTTTTGCTGCATTTCCAGACTCAACATACCTAACAATCTTTATTTAACTTTGTTCCACTATCAATATCCACAAAACCATAATGCTTGTATCATCAATGAATATCACTTACAGGGTTGTAGTCTACATTGTTTTATATATGCTGCAAAAAATTCTCACACAATTTGAAAGAACCCAGCCACGCCATGAGCAAATTGTGACTGAACTCTATAAAAATATATTTTTTACAGTATTTCCTACTGCATTATTTGCACAGAAAATGAGGAGGGGACAACAGACCATTATAGCTTTAATTGCATTCATGTCAATTTTATTTTTTTCTTGTAGGTCAGGACAACCTCTATCCATCGCTGAAATTCTCCCCATACAAACTTCCTGAAGAGAAGTTGCTCCTGAGGGCATGCACTTGTGAAAGCTACCCCTGAGCAGCAAATTCCCTCTTTATCTAATTCCCTATAAAAATGTATTTTTTTCTCTTCCAAACCTTTGTTTCTTCCATTAAACAGAACATTATTTTACTTACAATGATTTATTATTGTTTATTTTTATTATCGCTAGAGATTCCATGGAAGAATAGAACAATGAAATCAAAAGAGGCTGATGCACAAGTTGTATTCTGTAGTGCAGGCAGCTGTATAATTGTTATTTTTAAACAAGTGTAAGAATTTTCAACGTCTAAGCTAGTCATTCTGAATGCTACAGCTGCTGTTCTGTCAGGTAATTGTTACAGCATGGTATAAAGGTACTCAGTGCTTTCTCACCAAGGTGTTATATGTGATTTTCCATGTACTCTGTGCTTCCTTTTGTTTAAATTTGAATTCTTGCATACTGAAAACACAAGAGTAAACAGAAACAATACTGCACAGCTTTGCCAACCTTCCATAAGTAAGAAAGCAAAAAGGAAAAGATGCAAGAAGAGGGTAACATGCTGACATGCAACCTAAGTTTCATGACTCTTCTGCCTTCCGAAGAAGACAAAAATAAGATCAAGACGCAATGCTTCCAGTATTAAGAAAAGCCATTACAAACTTACCCATTCTTTGTAAGGCACAGAAGGAGGAAATGATGCAAGCAAATTTTTCAGTAATTTACTATTCAAGGGATGTCTTCTAGTGCAATTGTGGCCAGTGACATCCTTTTTCATTAGCTAGTCTTTTTCAAGGAGAGAGAATGTGCTTATCTTGTGCAGTGTAGAGGTATCAAATAAAGGTTTAAACTGGTGTAATGGCTATAACCTTTGATGAGCTACTTTGAAAGAAAGTGCTGATGTTGCAGAGCCTGATACTAACAACTGAGCTCTCCAGGTGTTCCATCCAGCCATTTTTCACGCTATTTTCTCATAGCTAATCTAGCAAGAATCCTTGAATGTTTTTAACTACAGCACTGAACTCACACTTCTCCTCTCATCCATATACCTTCGTTTGTTTCTGGGTTTATGATCTCTCTCTCCCCTCCCTTGGTCTACAAAGATGACTGGTAAGAAGGATGATGAGCTTCTGATTACTTTCTGGTTATTTTTTTCTGAGGCCTCTTACTCTAGCTGGGATTTTCGTACAAATATAGCCCTGTGGATTAAAGTGTGAAAGGAAGACAGCTTTTATAGATTGTACTAGGTTGTTTATAGTTGCTACACAGGTTGCTAGCATTGTTAATATAATAAAACAATTTTTAAAAAGAGCAAAATTTATGAGGTTATGCTAGATAAGTTGTGGATCACAACCAATACATGTGACTCTCTAAGGGGATTCTAGGACGTATCAGGAGACATTTCTGCTGGATCTTACTTGGAAATGTTCACAAACTATGAGTGGAAAAGATTTGAACTAGTTAATGCTCATTCTAACATTTAAGCACGACTGTTACGAAAATGTTGACCATTTTAAAAATAATTTACATTTATATATACTGTAAATGTTAATCCACTACAGAATCTAGTTCTCTTTAGTTATGCCTAAACTGTGATTTCTTATTTTTCGTTTTTGCCAGAAAGCTGCCAGGTGAAATTCACTGAAGAGACAAACATCATAGTACTGAATTTCAAAGACTCCATTTTTAGAAATCTAATTATAGGTTCCTTAAACATGCACAGTACGTGCTGAGCCAAAGGCTCTTATCGGAGTGTTTTAGAAACTCCTGTCTCCAAGGACATATAATAAGGAAGGAACTCAGAGTCAGATCCCGCTGGCAGTACTGATAAAGTAAATCTGAAATTTATCTGTTCAAATAGCTGGAGTTGTTCTGTATTTACACCTTCTTATTCCACAGCAGAATCTGGCACTGTAATATACCATAAGGTTGGGTTCTGTTTGTTTTAAACATCTTTGTACATTTCCACCTATGAAGAGCTACCTCATATTATTCATCATGCATTTAAACCTGAACCAGCCTTAACTTCTCAAACTGAAATAGAATACTTCCCTAACTTTGAAGAAGCCACAATTTTCTCACCGTGAAATTACTGAGTAGAAATTATTGTTGGTGTTGATTTCCTTAAGGAATCATAATGGAAGGTACCATTTAGAAATTTTTTTAAAAAGTAATTAATCTTTCATGCTCAATAACATGAAACAAAGTGTAAATAGTTGCCATGGAGAAGTAAAATAAAATACAGATACTCTTCTGTGGATGAGGAGGTCCTTGTTTGTCTCAGTCATTGTATATGGAAGTACGCTGTGCGCTGCTAATTAGCAACTTCAGACTTCAAAAGCAAATACGAACAAGCTCACTGTAAAAATGAACTTGCTCCACCCTTTAACTGATGGCATAAGGATTCTCCCGACGAAAGAAGCATGGTATTGTCAATATAGCAGGGATATTTTATATTATTCAAAGGACTATAATTTCAATACCTTTACAAATTCAAAGTTGAATTGAAATTCTGTTGCAAAACCACATTTTAAATCTCGTCCAAGTTCAGAAAAGGTTCTACTAGAAATCCTTTGTTTGGACTTTCCAAAAAATACTGTGCCCCTTCCCTCCCCTTTTTTTTTTTTTTTAATAACATTATTTGTAACAACTAGGCATAGCAAATTAAGAAAGACATAACATCTTGTTTCTCAGCGTAAGATATTACTGCAGAGATACAAAAATAATTTATTTCCTCTTGTCTCAGAATTTAGGCACCAAGAGTGAAAGGAAGAAGTATCTTGCATGTGGTAGATGAGTGTCCCTCTCTGGTATCACAAAGCTTCCCCCACGAGAGACACAAGGCACAGTACAGAACTGACCCTGCAAATGCAGGTAGTTGAATTCCCCTAGCCAGAAATTCAGCATGAAAAGGAAAACATTCCTTCTATACAGACACATACACATACATGTAAACACACACTCTCCCTTCCACCAAAAACTGGACAGCAAATTGCATACATCACCGTTAATTACTTCATGTGGCTGTAAAGCTAAAATATTCCTCTGTAAATATTTCACCTTTGGTTTATGCTCTTCATATAGCTAAAAATCTCAAATAGAGAATTTTTAATTCTTTCCTCTTCACTAAACACTACTAAAAATACTGCTTGCTTAGATTATTACCCTAGTTCTGTTCATACCAGATACATGATTTTTTCTTCGATAGTTTCAGAGCATCTGATAAAAGATTCTCTTGATAATTCTTCAGCGTCTTCCACAATTACTTCTTTTTGTCTTAGAAAAGTGTAAAATGAAAAGCTGACAAATGTCCAAACCTTCAGTTCTCCACTTTTTGCATTAGAATTTTCTTCTGTCATTTCCTATGAAGAAAAGGACTAAGGGCAATGAGGCTGGTGATTTTTGAGGGTGGTATGGGAAAGAGAACTTGATCCCTTAAAGGCTTACTTAAATCATCCATGTCAACTAGAATACATGACTTTGAGGCTGACTGGTGAAACAGAAGTGTATGGTTTATATATGCAGTTAAGAAAAGGGACACATGGGCCTTGCAGACTCATTATGGGAATGATTTTTTTTGGAAAAAATGTTTAGGAATGGGTCTTGTAAGAGAAAAACATGTGCCTTTCCCTAGACAAATGACAGTAAAACAGGAAATGAAGGTAAGATTATTTTTTTAAGGGTCAAAAGTCCCTGATGTGCAAAGGTTTTTTTCTTAGAAAACACAAGGATGAGCTCCAAAGCTACAGTTTATAAATATAACCAAAGGTAGGGAAGGCATTGCAAGTCATCTCTTTCCCCTTACACCTTACTGAAGCTAGCTAGGGAGGGACTGCTCTACTGCCAGCAGTACAGTGCAAGATTACAGATTAACTCATTCTCTGAAGGTTCAGGCTTCCTACTTACAGAGATTGACAACTCTGCGGCACCTCAGTGCTAACTCTGATATGCCACTAATATTCACAAAACTGGAGGAGCAGCCACTATCAGAAAGTGGCTCTTTCCAGTGGCAGACAACAACGATACACATCCCAGAAGTGCTATTTGAGAAAACTTCTGACAGAAAGTATCAGAACTTATATTTTGTTCTCTGACAGAAAGAAAAACAGAGGAAAGAAAACAAACATGAAGTTCAACTTCATGCTGGATGAGCAAGTGCACTCCAAACGGGGTATGTGTATGCTCATCACCTGGCAGACACTAGGAGGAAAAAGGACATTATGTGGTAACAGCAGATCAGCTCCATTGGGCTGTGCTGGGGAGCAGCAAAAGTGGGGCTGCTCCACAAGGGAGGATGAATAAGGCCATCACTGCCCGTGGGCAGCCCTACAGCACCCAGGCAGGGCTGGGGTAGAGACGGTGACCGGACCTGTGACAGTCCCAGGTGGAGTAAGAGGGTAAATTAGAGCCAGGTTCCATCCAGCAGAAGAGGCCTGCCGAGAGACCTACCTACAGCATGCAACAAAGGCCCGTGCAGGAGACAGGGCTAGAAATGGAATGGAGAGAGGTGCTGACACTGCTGGTACTGAACTTGCTGATACTGAACTGTACCTAGCAGAGGCTGCCGTGATTCATCTGACACCATCCTTCGTACATGCCCCACAGCTACCAAGCCAGACCCATAACTTCGACTGACACCGACTGTTTTTGGAGCACAAATACAAAAACTTAAAAATGCACCAGAAGATAGCTTTTATGGGATCTAACTTCTTTCCAGTCTTGACAAGAAAAAACATAAATTCAGAAACGACTAATAATTTTGTTTAATATGTTCACATCTTTGATTTACAAGATGATGCAAAGTTTACTTATTGTTAAGTACATGGCTACATAATAGGACCCTGTTATTCCTGTTGTATCTTGTTATTCAGGCTGTGGACTTTTCAGCGCAAAGACTGGCTCACTTCATATTATTTATGCAGTGACCAGCAAAACCAAAATTCTCATTACTCCAGCCAAGCATAACAGTCTCTAAACAATAATACATCATAATAATGGATGTTGGTATAGTTCATCTTGTGTATATGTGACACTCTCCATCACATGAAGTGATATGAATAAACATTAATTTTCAAGCATTGCATCACATAAAACACACTGCGTTTGAAATGGCATCACTGTATCATCACAAAATGCATACTGCCATTTGAGAATTGAGAACTTTTACATTTGTGGGAAAAACTGTAAGGATAAAATCTGTAGGAAGATTGAACAACGAATGGATATAAAGCATTATTTGATACAGGTATATTTCTGAAAATGGGAATTTCCTCTTGTAGAAAGAATTTCTGGCTAAGTCTCAGAAGAAATGCATACCAAAGCCCATCTTTATTCCCATGGATGCCCAATGGGAACGAGTTTTCAAGTACCCTATAATATTTTTTAATAAATTTACAGAAATATGTACTATATGGTGTTAAATTAAAAGTAAATTGCTTGAAGGCATACAGCAGTATTCAACCCAGCATAAAATACAAGGGTCAAATTTTTTTCTTGCTTGTTCCACGTATAATCTTGAGCAACTCACAGAAATAAATGGAATGACTCCTAACTTAGAAGATACAACTACAAAACTGAATTTTCACACAAACCATTTCAAATTGCTTAAGCTTTTTGAAAAACACAACAGCTTTATACTTCTGCAACAATTATGGTACCTCATTTGAGTCACCATCCCTGGAGGTATTTAAATGACATGTAGAAGTGGCACGTAGGGACACAGTCTAGTGGTGGACATGGCAACGTCAGGTTTGAGGTTGGACTTGATGATCTTAAACATCTTTTCTAGCCTAAATGATTCTATGATTCTATAATTCTGTAATATGGTGCTTTTCTGAGCATTTATTTCTGTATTCTATTTTAACTTGTAGGGATGCAGTTCCTCTGAATAAAGCTATGGTAATTTACTCTGGCTAGAAATGTGGTTCATGACTAACTTTCAGAAGAAACATTTTCTATAATGATCGACCACAAGATTATTTATTCTCTTAGTAACAACACTAAGAATATGCTAACAAAACTAACTCCTTGTGAACAGCAGGGGATCCAAACCCCTTCTAATCAGTAAAGGTGCATAAACTGTATTATATCAATTTACAGGGACTCTAAGGAAGCCAAAGTATCCTCCACTAAAGCGCTTGCTCCTGATCATGATAGTGCAGAGCAGTGTCCACCTCACTATAGTGTACCCTGTTTTTGAAAGAAAATCAATCTAGTTTGCAGTTAAGCTTGCTCTGGGACTCAAATACAATTTTCAGCTTTGTGACAGGTCCAATGAACTAAGGGGGCATTATTAGACTTTTGGTCTGCTGGGACTCTGGAACCCAAAGCAGTAGATTTGGGCAGAACTGCACTGCACTGTTTTGTGCAGACACAACAGCTTGTCTGAAGCTAGGATGAGCATCAGTGTACTATGCAAGTACGTCCTAGGACTCTGCCCATGTCAGTTTATCAGTTCTCCAGCATACACTGACAAAGATATTAAAATTATATTCAGCTACTTATGGAGAACTGAGTAGTTTTCCCACAACAGTGTATATTTGAGCTGTGTTTAATTAATATCTCTTTTTTAATCTTCATAACTTGGACACAATCATGTAAAAAGCAATGTGAGCTCCTAATGGAATAAATTTAGATACACGTACTTTCTGAGCATTTCTGGCTCTGCAATAAAGAGTTACTAATTTGGAGGTCTCCGAATTTATCTGACAATGTATCAGCTTCTAACTGCTAATAATTCAAGACTGTAATTGACTTTTTCCTGCCACACAAATCTGTAGGACTACTTCAAAGTGCTTCAGCTAGATGATAAAGCTTAAAAATGAGAAAGCTGTGCCCATCTAATAAAAGGCTCATAAGGTTTATCTAAAGTTTCCTAGAAAATACAAGTTCAATTTCTGTGGAAACGATTTTTCACTTGCATTCCCCAAGGTCAGTAAAACCCTCCTTTCAGAATGCAATTGCAGAGTATAAATGCAACAATGTGAGCAACTTTCCATTATGCTGATTCCTGTTTCAAAATTTGCATTCCACCTTCCCAGCAAAAGCAGTGACAGGAAATACCAGAGGTTAAGCATGAAGTTAACTACAAAATGGCAATTATGGTCATGAAAAGGAAGGAATGAATCTTATTTGTAAGGGTCAAGTCATGATTTGTGTGGGCATTTCAAGTGGCAGCTAAGCCTCTACACAGCTCCCATGGGAACACACCCTGATGCCTCATTTTTAGAGCTTCTGGTAAGCCTGTAACCTAATATAATTAAAACTACCGCCTCCAATTTAATTTTAAAGAATATTAATATTTACAAACTGGTTTAAAAAATCTTCAGAGGAAATGTCAGAACTAGTGAACCTTCTTCAAATGCTGAGTGGAACAATTCCCTTAAAAATCATAAGGGTCACAAAGTTTGATGAGAAAGTACCTTAATTTTCCAAGTTATTGCCTTATTAGCAGAGTTTATCATACAAATTCTGCTTTCATTCTTCAATTCATACAAATTGTAATTGAGTTGATACATGGTGCAATACTAGAATCTGTTAAAACCCAAACTAGCCTCAGCAAATTCCTCCCAATCAAAGCAAGAAGATTCCTCAGTTTCCAAGAGAAGCTGCAAGTGAATATCAGGTAGTCCAACTAGTTGCCAATTCATTAATATAATATGAATAGATCAGTATTTTGACATATGTATGTTTCAATAAGTGATGAATAGTCACCAAGGATACTGGGAAGCATTTAAATCTAATCGCCATGACTACACTGGCTTTGACTAGTCTATCAGAGACTTCTACTTGTCAGCATTGAACTGGTGCTGTGTACGCAATAATATTGAGAAGAATGATGCAATTTATACAGAAAATCTGTAAGATACCAATGCCATGCTAATCTATACCCACCAATTAAAGACATAAAACACAAAATGCAAACCAAAATCTACTAGTTTATAAAATAGTTCAAAGTCCTAGATAATGAAGCATGAAATTTTCCTTTTATACCTTAGCTGCTTTCAGTTATTCTCTCCACTACTCCATGAACTTTTTCTAACCACATCATCATGAGGAGTTTAAGGACTATTTTTTTTCATGTCAGACTAACTGCATTCCTATGACTGCATCACTAGACTTTTAACAATAATTTAAATAGGATGCTAGAGCAATCACTAGGGCAATGAACTTAATAACCTGTCTTTGTAATTAAAATCAGAAGAAAAATGCACTTCTAGCAAAACTGCAGTACAGCTCAGGACCACACTGATTATACCTTTGAAAACTACTGTCCTCTGAGCAAGGTTAATGTAACTCTTAAAATCCTAACCTTAAAATCTTCAAAAAGTAAATGACTAAAAATTGCCACTCTAGTGTCATCACACTGGTTTCCCTAAGGAGAGGCAATGAATTGCTAAATAGCTACTTTCAAGCCTAGGAATCATGGAAATCTTAACACTTCATCAAGTTACAATGATTTGCCCACTGAACAGAAAGTAAATAGAAATCAACAATATGATCCTGCAACAGTGAGACTTAAAGAGACTTTGAAAGTTTAATAGTTGCAAATCAAATTAAAGGATTAAAGGTGTTAGAGGAATTTAAATGTCTTTATTGTTGTGTCCAGAATTATCACTCTGGGGGTCTCCATAAGAACCACTTTAGCATAAATGCCTATGTTTTAGTAACAGATGTAAAATATGACCTTTTAAAACCACTGAAACAGCTTCTTATTTTTAACTACCTACATCAAAGGAGGCATTAGACCTTTCTCACATTTTATTTCCCTTCTAGCACCTCCTAACAAGGTTTTATAAAGAACAAAGTATAATGGAGTCTTAGCAGGATATTAGACCCAATGTTTCTTTTTAAGAGCAATGCAATTATTCATATATCCTTATGTTCTGGTTTTCTTTCAGCAAAGTAAAAATGTTTTAATTTAAAGAAAAAAAAGTTCTCCTTTGACACTTTATGGGAAATCCAGACTTAAAAAATTACTGAATGGGCAGCAGGGTGTTTCATTTGATATTTTTTCTTCAGGGAAACAATACATTGGTGTTACAAACCATAAAAGACTTTGCTTTGCATGGATAATTTGCATACGGAGAACAGGCAAATGCCAATGTGCCATTACCTCTCTGAAAAAGCTCAGTTTGCATCAACCTCTTAGACTCTAAGACACAAAAATGGACTACCAAGTCTCATACAAAGGTCTTACAAGGGCCTCCTGAGAAAAGCTGAAGGCTAAAACACCTCATATATATTTGGTTCCGTCTCTTCAAAATACATCCCCACAGTACAAACAACAGTGAAAAAGACTGAGGCAACAGATTTCTGGCATGGGCCAGCAGCAAATAACTAATGTTTTGAAGAAAAATAATTAGGCTCATCATAATCCTACACAGTATATCAGAGCTCTTAAATGAAATTTCTGACATAACTACATCATCTTAACTTAATGTGGAAACTTTATTTTTAAAAAAGATAGGAAAATGTGGAGATAATGGAAAGAAGAATAAGAGGAATGCTCACTATTGCTTTGAAAAGCAGCGGAGAGTTGGCCAGCTGTAGCCGGTAGAAGAGGGAGAGAAAAGAAGAGAAAGACCAAAATGTTCTGTCTCCCACAAGTATTACTGATGTTGCTGTACTCTTCATACTAGCCTCCCCATATTTTCAAAAGTAATTAATAAAACTACTATTTTTCTGTACTGGTATTTTTTTCTGTTCTGTTTCAGAATTTTTCCAACACTAAAAGGAAGAAAAGATGGGAGTCTAATTACAACAAAAGGCTAAACAGTACTTCACCTCATACATAAAAAGTAAAACCTCTAATTTTTACAGCTCTCATTTCCTCTCTGATTAAAGAAGAAAATAAGAACAGTTTCCAATAGCTTTCTGATCATTAGATTTTGTTAAATAATTGAAAGACAATAATGGTGAATAATTTAGTAATTATTCAGGCCAAGGAGACCTATTCAAACAACTCAAAAAATTCTATTTGGACTGCTATAGAGTTGTTACAACACCTTATTTAAGTGATTAGAAGGCCTTTGTTTGATGAAAATTGACTATATTTATCTACTATGGCATGGATCAACATTCCATTTTATTTCTAAGTATCAGCTTTAGTTAAATTTTATTCTCTGGCATTTCAGAGTAAATCCAAGATAATTTCCTTTCTTTGTGCAGTACTTTTGGTTTATGAGAATAAATGAAGGAGTAACATAGCCAACTGTGATTCTCTACATGGGTTTCTCTGTACTCTGAGAACAATAAAAGGTTAGAGCATTCCCAGACCTGCTGGGTTTTTATTGTGGGTTTTTTTCCTCCCTAGGAGTGTGTGTGTGTGCGTGCAAGGAAATAAAAAAAAAAAAGAAATTGTACCTGTTAATGAAAGAATTTACTAAGATCTAAAATGCATGTAATTCACTTCATAATTTACTTCACAACCAGCTAGAATAGTTAGAAATAGCCACCTGCATTTTCTTCCAAATACTGCCCTGCAGAGTAAGTGTTGAAGTCAATGGATTTACACTAAAGATCTGTCTGATATATAGTTTTGGAATAAAAAGATAGTTGAACACTGAAACAAAAAAAAGAAACAAACAAACAAAACCCCACTGCCAAAACATTAACTTGAAAAACAACTTTCAATCATCAGATAACGAAAACCAAAATATACAAAGTAATATACGTTTTTTAATGTGATTTTTGCCATTTCTAATTTGTTCTCTGTCTCTTCTGATCTTGTTTGAACAACTGAGAAAAACACCTTGGTTACAGAAAAAAAAGATATTCACACAAAAACTCTCTGGTCAGCTAAATTCTAGTAACAGAAAAAAGTTTGCAAGCTAAAACAAAAATCACAATGCATCTATACACTCTGAATGACAAAGAATGCCTAAATTTCTATGTGGGGATAAACACATGCTTACATAACTACGTAAGTATGATTAGAAGTATGCTACTTTAAGTTGGAAAACTGTGCCATTTAAGTTAGAAACTCAAAAGAAAAACCCAAAAAACCCAAACTCTGTGTGGGCGTTGTGGTGCAGACCCCACCCTGGGCCACGTTATGATGTCAGGACCAGTCAACATTGTGTTCCTGTCTTGATTACAAGTGCAGTGGGCTGAGACAATCTGGCACTTTCTTATCTTGGCCACAGGTGCACTGAGTTTGGAGAATCAGGTACTTTCTTGTCCTTGTTACAAGAAACTGTGAGTTAGGATGATTAGGCACTCCCTAACTGTGCCTGAAACTCAGGTACATTTCCCCAGGCAACAGGAAACTCCTGCTGCCCAGATCACAGCCCGCTCTGGAAGATACCGGAATTACCTGTCAAGAATTGTGGCCAAGATTGAAAAATAATGACCAAAGTCAATCACCTTGCGATCCTATAAATAGCGATCCTCAGTGAGACCCTTTGAGCTCTCTAGGATTGCAGCAGGCTGTGACCCAGTACCTCCCTCTGAGCAGGGATGCTTCTCAGGGTAGATTTCACAAGGATATTCAAGTATATATTTCTCAAGGATATTAAAGTGCAGATTTCATGATGATGTCACAGGTAGATTTTGCGAGGACTTCACATTAGATTTTGTGAGGATTTCAGAGATTTTCTGCTCACAAATGCCAATGAAGAGAAAAGCACAATTCACTACTATTGGATTTCTTGAGGTTTCAAAGCTTGTTTGGTACCGATAATTTACTACTTTTTGCAAAAACAGAAACATCTTAATTATATAGGTTAACCTCTATATCTGTCTGTGTGTGCATTGATTTAGGAAACTCTGTTGTAAGTCTTGGGTGAACCTTGCCATTTTTGAATCTTTTAAGTTGCAGTGTTGATTACAGCAAATTTTGTTAAATCACTTTGATCATTGGCTGATAACTAAATATTGTTAAAAATTATACAACCTAATCCTGTGTTAATAAATCTTAAATTGCTGCTACCTCAAAGTTGTGCAGGATCCTAAATTAACATTCACGACAGTGGGCCAGTATCATACTGACATCTAGGTATCTGTTTCTAAGAAAACCTGGAGAATCTGGTATCAATGAAATGAAACTTATGGAATGGCTGGAAGACAATGGACATGTGAGCGATCCAGACCGAGTGGCCTCATTGTAACAGCAGGCCGCAACTGTAGCAAAAGACATCTGCAAGGCCAGGAGATTAAGAAACTGTGTACAGGGCAAAAAGATGAGAAAGTTGGACTGAAAAATAAGAAAAACAGGATGTCGAAACAGGATAACAATGCAAATGGAAAAGTGCATGGACACCACAACAAGACCAATCATAAAGGAGAATTGAGCGCGTGAACAGATAGCTTTAGCCTATTATCAATCTACAAGTAGCGCGTGTTCTTTGTGTTACAGTATAAATTGCTGTGTGTCTCCTAATAAAGCCGCACTAACTTGATCACATTGGTCATATATGTTGTGTCCGTGACTTCTGCATCAGAAACTCATGCTGTAAAATACTGACAAAAAAGTAGCAGGTTCTAGCATAAACTGATGTAGACTTCATAACTCCTAGAGAGGAAAATAACCTGACAGCCTCTCAAAACTGTTGATTTTACCACTCTGTTGTCTTTGCCCCTCTTGAGTTTAACCTCAGACTGTTCAGAGTTGTACTGCTTCTAGAAATGCAAGCAATGCTGGTGTCAGGAAGTGGCTTCATTTATCATATGACACTTCAGATATAATACATATTTTAGACTGCTCAATAACCAGAATTATTTCCATATTTATTTCCAAATCATGTCTCCTTAAGATTCACTATGGACCCATGTCTACATGGACCACTGAAGCACACCACAAGAAGCCTGAAGTTACATCCCAGAGAGCTGGTATACTCCCATAGCACAACAGAGCACAATACTGCTTTGAACCCAGAACGCAGAACATACACAGCAGCTTGGCACACGGCCTGGGCTAGTAAGTCTATTTCGAGAGTAATTAGTTCAGGCTCAGCACCATGTAGACACAGCATCTTTGTAATGCTGCGTAAATATTATAGTTTCTCTTTTTAGCACAGAGAAAGTAATTGTGATACCAGAAAGACCAAAGAGAACCAGCCGTTCATACACCAGCACCTGCATGACCTGTTAGTGCCCTGGATTTACATGAAACAATGTCTTACTAACAAAAGCCCAAATAATGTGATACCCAAATAGGATCCCATAAAGTTGCGAAGCAACAGTAATGCAGAAAAGGACTGGAACACTGAAAAATACTGGCAGACTAGTATGTCTCAGATGTTTAATAGGAAAAATACATTAAGCACTAATGTGAATACTGACCCTTCACTGGGAACTTGAGTAGTCAGAAATACTGAGGGAAAGGACACTAAGTGACAGACAATTGCCACTGAAATGGACCTGTGAAAAATGTGACTTGATCCCTAAGATGTATGAATCAATACTTTTACAGTACTGAAAGACAGGCAACAGCACTATTTTAAAAAGACACTAATGACACCTCATCTAAATTGCTCAGGCACTCGTGGTCAGAATAAAAGAATCCCAACTAGAGCAGCAGAGAGAAGAGCCATTTAGATAATCTAACTGCAGAACCTTTACTGAGACAAGAGCACGGAAGAGCAAAATGAAGGCCCAGCTAGGATATTAATTTTGCAATGGAGATGGAAAGAAATATTAAAGGGTCTGAGATCATTACCAGCTATTATGTCCACTATACATCTGTACAAGATCCGGTTGGAATGGAGTTAACTTTCTTTGTAACAGCCCGTATTGTGCTTAGTTTTGGATTTGTGACTAAAATGGGGTTGATAACACACCAGTGTTCTGGCTATTGCTGAGCAGTGCTTGCACAGAGTCTAGGTTTTCTCTTTTTCCAACTCTGCCCCCCAAGTGAGTAGGCTGGGGGTGGGAAGGAGGTTGGGAGTGGATACAATCTGGAGAGCTGACCCCATACTATATAATGTCATGCTCAGCAACAAAAATGGAGAGGAGGGTTTTTTTTTTGAAGGTGACCATTGCTCAGAGACTGGCTGGACATCAGTCTGCTTTTGGAAGGTGGTGAGTCATTGCCCTTGTATTGCTTGTTTTGTGGGTTTGAGGGGGATGTTCTTCTTCCTCTTTCCTTTGCTTATAAACCATGTTTATCTTGATCCACAAGTTGTCTTGCTTTTGCTTTTCGTATTCTTTTCCCTGTCCTGGTGGGGGGTAGGGGAGAGAGTAAGTGAACAGCTGTGTGGTTCTTAGCTGCCAACTGGGCTTAACAAAAATAACCACCACCACCACCATCACCTCTTGGCTGCACCCTGACTCAATCTGCAAATCATACGTTGACACATACCACTCTGTCTCTCTTTCTTTGATTTTCAGAGGAAGGGAAAAAGCACATGGCCAGAAGAATGCCACAATATATTTCAGCCATTTCCTGGGTATAGATGACTAAGGATACAGAACTGTCAGGTACCTACTTACAGAGTAAATAAAATCCTTTGTAAACCTGAAGAATGAATGCATGCACAGAACTTTCCTGTTTTTTTTACTCCAATACCTCAACTGGTCTAGTAAAAGCCATTACTTCTCTCTGGAAACCTTGTCCATCTCTTGTGAGTACATAAATAAGAGGACAAAGGGAGGTAGGGGTGGCACAGGCACAATCCATACAAACTCTCAGTATTCACATTTAGCTCAGAAACTCAAAGTGAGAGATTCCAAAAGATTCTCCCCGTGGTATTACAGGACTGGGAGGGAATTTGTAAGATGCAGACTGATAAATTTTTGAATCGGTATATAACTGCTTTCCGCAAGAGCAGCAGACTGCATTTTATAGCCTAGAGCTGGAAGAAAACTACTATATAACACACTGCCAAAACAGCACTTTTTCCAGAATTAAACTCACAGGTAAATGTATACCTTAGATCGATCACTCAACTCACACGCTTCTCTGTCTTGAGGAAAAGGCATTGAATCTAAATTTCCATGAAAGTCTTTCAATATAAAAGGTGACAGAAAACCAACCTGTCACCATTTTTTATAGATAACAACCAGCATACAGACAGAAATCTCTGTAAAGCAATTTGAACCAATTTTAGAGAAAATAGTATTACTTCTCCCAAACAAAAGAAATATGAACATTTTATGTTGTAATCACCATGAGTAGATAACCTCCTTTCACGAATTCACAGGATTGCACTCTTTTTACTGCACTTTAGACAAAGAGCCTCACACCTCAATCACATCTGCTTCAAAAAGGAGAATGCAAAGTCTGTATTACTCTAATCTATTGCTTGCAGTGAGCCACATATTACTCACTGGAAGACTCTAGTCCAGCCTCAGTTCATCTTCCTCCTACTAGCCTAGAACACAAGGAGCATTCTTCCTGTTTAATTGTAACATAAATGGTAGTAAGAAAATATTTTTGCCCTTGTATAGTAGTACAGGACTGGCAAGAGTTTTAGCCCCAAATGCTACAGAAGTAGATGTAGCAATCTTGTTTGCTTTAAAAAAAAAAAATAAAAAAATTCCAAGAGTCATACCTTATAGTATCCACCAAGACGAAAATCATGTTACACCAGCAGTTTGGATATATTTCCTCTAAGGGTTGATAGTTCTTGTGTTGTTACACAGCATGCAATTTATTTTGGAATTAGCTTTGTCTTTACATGACTGTGATTACAGAGTAAATCTACTGTCCAGATTGCACTAAGTTACTAATGCATGTCAGTAAATTGTTAATACTGTAATACTGATCTGTTAATACTAACTGTAAGAATCTGGAATTCTATTATAAAAGCAATAACAACAATGTATTTTATCATAGCAGATAACCCACATAAACTTGGCTGCACTGCACCACCTGACAGAGGGACAAAGGCTAAGCCTTACATGCTGGGGAAACAGAGGAATCTGCAAAAAAGTTTTTTGAGCGTCACTACTTTTGGAGGTGTCTAATGGCTTTAGATGTTTTCTGTTGCTCATGAAACACTGAATCAGTCAGATTCTACCTTTTATTAAGAATAACTGCATTTATTGGAGGGCTGTTTTATATGCACAAAATACTGAATTAGCATCCTTCTGAACTAAGATACAAGGCCAGATTCTAGCCCTGTGGTAGTGTTACTATAGCATAAGAATTGTGGAAAAATCCTGGACAGTCCTCTCAGCTGACATGGAGGAGTATAAGGTGGGAAAAAACAGTGAAAGCACACTAGTGAAGAACAGCATGGTACAGCCATGCATCCCTGCACTGATGCTACCTTCATTTATTTTTGAGACTCATCATTCTTCTGTAGGTCACTCTAGAAAGATTCCTGCATACTACTTATTCCACAATTCTTAAAGACATTTCTTGTATAAATAAAATATGTTTGCACCATATGAAAGGATAAGTACTGAATATAGAACAGCATCCTCACCATGCATTACAGTAGGAAGGGGTAAAATATTTTGTTACTAAATACAGGCCTAGGATTTTAGAAGTGATATTCCTGACTCGGAAATTACAGAAATCAACAGCAGAACTTCCACAGAGATGTGAGCTTCATTTCCACTTCTGCCATGGGTTTGCTCATACTGTTCTTGGTAAATTATGTCTTCACTGTCTCCCTGATAAAGTGCATTATGTGGGAAATAATGCACTGCTGTTCACATCTCTCTTATACTTGCATGAAAAGGACAGAATATTATTGATGTTAAATAGTGTACTGGGTTCTAGAATTTTGAACCAAACAATAGGTCTAAGCATGCTCTTTCAAAATAGATATCTATTATAGAAATATTTTTAATGGCAGCTTTAGAAAGATCAAAAGGGAAAGATTCGATTTTTTTCTGTGATTCTCTGATTTTTTTCTATGAACAGGAGAAATGTTTCAATACTCAAGTATCTAAAGTTACAGTTATTGTACTTTTTCACAAAAAAGTCATTAATATATGACAATATGAATTGCAGCACGCCATGCTTTATTGACTTTGTTATAATTGAGTAAAATAATGCATATTCCTGTATGTGACCATTACTTCCATTCATCTACTGAAGAATGGGCATAAATTTAATGTATAGTTTAATTTTGGTCTTATCAGAAATGGTGAAACAGATCATTGACTTTTTTCTCCACCCTTCAAATTATGTGATAGTTTATTAACCCTTATACTACCCCTGTACAGTGGCTTTAATTATGAATGTGAATATGATACAAAGATTGACTGGAAGAACAGAAAATACATATTTCAAGTTACGTAATACAATGAGTAACTTAAAATTATTATGACCCTGAAAAATATTAGGAATATTTTGACTTCATATCTGCCATCCAAAGTAGTTCAGTACTCTTCATAACTCATAATGATTATTTCACAGAATCATAGAATGTTTTGGGTTGCAAGGGACCTTAAAAATCATCTAGTTCCAACCCCCCCGCCATGGGCAGGGACACCTTCCACTAGACCAGGTTGCTCAAAGACCCATCCAGCCTGGCCTTGAACACCTCCAGGGATGGGGCATCCACAACTTCCCTGGGCAACCTGTTCCAGTGCCTCACCACCCTCACAGTAAAGAATGTCTTCCTAATATCTAATCTAAATCTACCCTCTTTTAGTTTAAAACTGTTACCCCTCATCCTATCTGTACACTCCCTAACAGGGTCCCTCCCCATCTTTCCTGTAGGCCCTCATTAGGTACTGGCAGGTCGCTATAAGGTCTTCCTGGAGCCTTCTCTTCACCAGGCTGAACAACCCCAACTCTGTCAGCCTACCTTCATAGGAGAGGTGCTCCAGCCCTCTCACTGTCTTCGTGGCCCTCTTCTGGACTCGCTTCAGCAGGTCCATGTCTTTCTTATGCTGGAGGTCCCAGAGCTGAACACAATACTCCAGGTAAGGTCTCACAAGAGCGGAGTAGAGGGGGAGAATCACCTCCCTTGACCTCCCGGCCATGTTTCCTTCAGAAGATTCACAGAGCTGTCATACAGGTTGTGTAATATTTTCATAAAATAATAAACCATAATAAAAATTAAAATCTGAAAAATTTTCCTAACTACAATGGTAGCAATCTAAAACAGACCTTCTGTAATCTCTACAGATTCTTTAGCATGAAGTAGTATTACAGTATAACTCAGCCAATGACTTTGTTGCACTGCAGGTATAACCGAAGTAACTTGGGGCCAACATAAGTATGTTTATTTAAGAACTGTGTCCTGGTTTGAGATAGAACAGAATCAATATTCTTTTCAGTAATTTCACTTTTCAGTTAAGTCTCTCCTAACTAACTGCACTTTCTGAAATAAACAGTATATTTTACAGACAGTGTCTGCTTCCAGAGTGATAAGGTCTGATGTTTATAGTTAATACCAAGCAATGATATGCAGAGAAACTCTTGCTTATACTTAATGCTATAACACCCAAGGCCAACCAACTTTGTTTTTTGCCACATTGGAGGGTGGGAAGCAGAAAAGCGTAGAGGGGTGACACCTGCGGGGAGGAACGGACAGGACAGGTGACCCAAAACTGACCAACAGGGTATTCCATCCCATCTGCCTCATGCTCAGTATAGAAGCTGAGGGATCAAAGAGGTCAGCCTCTTTCTTCAATGGCTGGCATCCAAGGAGGACTCTGTCCATTCTTCTGCCTTTGATCCTGATCCATGTGCTCCCAAATCCAGTTTATGAATCCAGTTCCCATCTGTCACTGAATCCAGTCTGAGACTTTCCCAGTGCCTGTCAGTGATGTGACTGCCATCCTGGGAGCTCGATATTGGGTTTGTATATATTGTCTATATTTCACTATTTTCTTATTGATATTATTATCTTTTCTTTTTTATTATTAATATTTCATTAAAGTAGTTTTAGTTTCTTTTCAACCCATAAGTCTCTCTCCCTTATTCTCTCTCCGTTCTCTTCTGGGAAGGCAGAGAGAGGTTAAAAGACAGAATCTGTCATTCGTTTAATGGCTAGCCCAGCCTAAACCATGACAAACTGATATGGCTAAGGGTTAAATTTCAGAAGTACCAAAGGAGAAAATTCCCAGCTACGGCTACAACTTACTTCTAATAAGCCAAATAACACTTTATAAATTATCACTTCAGTCAGAAAATTGTTCAAATTTATTGGATAACAAGCACATACACGTGTATATATATATATATATGTCTAAGTATCTGTATATGTAAAAACAGAAAACTTACCTTTTGCCTACTTCTTAAATGTATGACTTAAGAAGTCGCTTAATTTGCTCATGCTTCCTCATCACTCAAAGTAGAAAGCAGTAGAAGACAGGCAAACAGGTGTATGTGTCTGACATGGTTAATCTGTAACCAAACCCTTTGTATGAGCACAGATAGTGATTTCAGTTTAAGAGCTCATAAGAGATTCCCCGTGATGCTATAAGTTAGTAAATTTAATTACTGCTTATGAGTTAGTGGGATAATATATCACAAACAACAACAAGCTTTAAGGTGGGACCTGAGTCTTCATTCACTAAAGACATTTCTCATACATCATCAAACTCTTTCCAGAGAATACTGGGGTATGTTGAATACATATGGTGAAACTTATCTGCAAATAAGCTGGGTTTGTTACTGAATACAGTACTTCCAGCTTAACTTTGTTTATTTTTATCTAGTCTTTAATCTTGTACAGAAATTAGATTATCTTTTTCACCTACAGCAAAAGAATTATTGAAATAGTTGAGCCCTAAAGAGTTGAAATTTATGTGAGTATAACTTCTTCCACTATGGAACATACTTTACTTGTATTGCTTGTTGTTTCTATAGTTGATAACAGACTTCTCAGGACTTTAAAAAATTTCCCATGAAAACAGTGAATAAAATGTGCGAAGTAGAGATGTAGAGTATCAATACATTTACAGAAGAGGTGCAAAAGTGATTTACAATTACTGACACCGCAGTCAGAGCTAAACAATTCAATCAGTTTCATTCATCCAAGTGAAGGTTAAGAAAAGAGCAAATAGTAGTACCTAACCAAGGATGAGTCTTCAGAAAAATAATATGTATTTTAAAGACAGACAGACTAAATATAAGACTCAAACCAAAATTTGAAATTAGCTCATTTCCAGACTAGAAAGGGAGGCAAAACCATCTCATCGCTGAAATATTTTGATATTGTCTGCATCACTTTAAATCATTGCCAAAATGAAACAATGCTTTTTGGAAGTTACAGATGTGATGCAAAATTACTTTTTTATTGGGGACCATCTGCTATGGATTATCAAAGTAGACATACATATAGTTTGTTCTGATCTTAAAAGTTGTACAACAGAATGTCATAGCAAGCTCAATCCAAACAATCAAATAATCTGACACAAACCAAAGATAACCTTAGTTTTCTTTGTCATTTGATCCACATTTTTTTATTTTTTTTAAATTTGCAGAAGGGAAACTACTGAAAAAAGCATAGGTCACTCAAACTCAAAATAACTAAAGTATTAAATAATTACTATTTATCTTTTACAATGTTCATTGTTTAAACCCAGAGGTCTGACAGTTCTAATCAGTTAGCATTCATTCAGTTGATAGCTTGCAGGTCTTGCTAAGATTTTAGAATGATTCATAATAAACTGAACTGAATGAATAATTAAATAGTTATCATTATTTCCTTTATGCAGGATATTAATTGTGGTCAAAGATCATTTAGAGCACAGTTACCAGACTTTCTATGTATTAAACAGAATAGAAAAATGTGCTTTGATAGCCCAATAGATATTATGTAATAGCTGCAAAGACATAATTGTGGGAAACCTTAAATGATTCCTGTGAAAGCTTTTTGAAATGGATCGTGTTATTCATGAGTCACACAGAGCCAGGATGTTCAACCGGGGCTTCAATTATCCTAGTATCTGCTAGAAGTGCATTAAGGTTGCATGCATAAATCCAGGAGATATATGGAGTGTCCTGAAAATGGTATCTGGACATATGTGATCTATAAACCAAGGACAGTAGATGCTTTTCTGGACTGGATAATCCCAAAAGAAGATGAACTGATCAAAGATGTGAAAGCCAGTAGCAAATGTCAACAGCAGCGATGAAGAACTTAAAGCTCTGAAAGAAGAGAGCAAGACAAGTAGCAGAATTGCATCACTCAGAATGATCCAACTGCAGAACTGAAGCTTTCCAGAAAAGTATACTTTCAACAGTGGTTTAGGCCTTTTGGCGCCTCGGGGTTTGTTTCTCCCCACCACCCACCCCCGCATTCTCTTATATATGTTTTAAGGCTACATAAGAATTAGTTTAAGCCTTCTCTAAACAACTGAGATGTCAACATACACTTGGAAAAAAGTTTTTCAACTTTGTGGAGAGAATAAAAAAAAAAAAAAAAAAGCAAGCATTTATACATTTTCTCATACTCCAAAAACTGATGGTCTAGTAGGTAGAATGCTCTTCTAAGCAAGCCCTTTTATAAAAGGCCCATTAATTTACATAAATGCTCTGTCTCACAGAAAGCCAGGTTTTGAAATGCAAGCTCTCATGCCTACTTGAGTGCCCAACTGGAATTTCTAGATTACTAGCTTAGTCTTTCCCAGATATATTTCTACTTTATATTAAAATTATTCACTGAATCCAACAGAGATAACAGAGATGGCTGAGGAACCTAATGGTAAGGCCACGATAAAATACCAGAACAAGGACTTAAACTTAAATATTAAGTATCTGAAGCATAAACTTCAGTACTTAACTATCCCTTGACTATTCTACAAAAGAGCTTTTTGTCTTTTGTGGTTCGAATTAAACATTCTCTGTTGGATCCCAGGAATCTCTCTCAGGTTAAATTCTGTTCAAAGTAGTACACCCATGTGAAAAGCCTTCCTAAGCCCAATTAACTGAATTTGGTATCTAACTCTACTCGAGACTGGAGTTCACAGCACAACTGAAAAGAATATTCTAGGGTTTGGGATGAGGGTTTTTTTGGCTGTTTCTTTTTAATCAAAATGTTGAGAGAGCACCATTTTAATCCCACAAGGTGATCTCTCTAATCTTGACCCAGAATAGCATTTAAAACACTGTCTTTGCTTCAGATCTAAGGACATTTCATTAGAGTATCTATATGCTTAAAGTTAAGAAGATGCTTTTTCGGTTGATCAAAAGCAAAGCAGTTAAATTTCACACTTTCAAAAGGATATGGAGTTGCAGGTATAAGTACTAACTGCCATGTTGTAAATGTGACATAGGAGCTCTTGGCAAAATCAAGTTTCCTCAGAACATAGAGAAAAATTAGCATGAAGTGCCAAATTACACAGGGAAAACAAAAGATTAAGGAAAGATTAATGAAACAAAAATTACTAGTATTTTCACTGAAATTCTAGTATAAAGATATAAAGCCTACGTAGAGCTTCAGTGTAATAGCCAACTGTTTTCAGAACTTCTTTATGAATATCAGAGCTGTTTTCAGCTCATAATTTCTATTCACAGCTTAGTTAAGACAAATGCATGCTTGGGTTTGGAAATAGATATCAAGGGGAAATCTACCACCAAAGCAATGTCTCACTTAAACACAATAAAAACTTCATAGTATATATGTCAGCTTACTTAGCCATTATAACAATTCCGGATTTAACAGCACAAAGACTTGTAGCATTTCACACTTAATGCATTATTGTGCACAGCTATAAACTTTATTTCCAGTTGATGCAATATAAAATACTTCTAAAGAAAGCTTTTATTTGTAAAGATATATTAAACTTTAAAATTTACCATAAGAGAGACATATGGGGTATTTTTTCAATGATCTATAGAAGCTTTAAAAGTTTGCAATGTCTTATGATTGTTTCACCAAAACTATAAATCAGCATTTATTTTACATATGTTTAAGGCCCAACAGTGTTCTGGCAAGACTCTGCTAGTTCAGTGTTTTCAACTTCAATTTCTCTGGGGAATTAAAAAAAAAAGGGAAAAAAAAAAAAAAAAAAAGAAGACCAACATCCTCTGAAACAAATTCTCCTGTGGAAAATGAGAGAAGACATAATTTTGTAAAACATTCTTCCTCTTTTTAGTGGTCCCCCCTGGCATCATGCTGCTTGTATAAAAGCATTTGACTTCTCAGAAAAATTCACAGGTTCCCCATTATAAAAATAATTTAAGATGCTTTAGCTGCTATTAAAAGGAAATGGTCTTCATAATGAGAAATTCATATGCTGCTTCATGGTTTGATATGGAAAATGGATCATTCAAATTATTTCCAAAGTATGTCAGTGTTATAGGGGTTAATATATATTTATTTATGTACACCTACATTTGTACTGACTAAATAAATGTTAATTATTTGTCTACAGCTTTCATTACCTTCTATGTATAAATTAATGCAGCCTTCAAGTTGTTGTTACTTATATCAAGTGGATGGTTCAAATGATGTATAATATTTCCCTTTTCTGGAACACCAGATTATTAAGGTTAAGAACATTCTTTCACAGGGTCTGTTTTACAGTATGTTTGGAGATCACACAGGTTCATAAGGATGCCTGCAGCGGAAGGCAGAAGAGAAATACATATATAACTCTAGAATATTTAAAGAAAAAAAAATAGTAGTAAGTAATTACATGGATACTACTTTAAGTCAGTGCTCTTCATAGCTAGAACTAGGAGGAAAGTATTTTTAGTTTGATTTCCAAACAAAAAATGTCTTTAAAAAAAAAAAAGCAGACCAGACCATACTACTAGTGTAAACTGAGTGCTTGTGGTCTTATGATTTCTTATAAGTTGATAAAATATCAGCTGTATTTAATAAAGGTGCTGTTTTAATACTTAAATACTTTTAAATTCAGACAACAATGAAAAAGAAAACCAGCTATTAAAAAATAAGCCAAACATTATGTTAACGTGTATTTGATATACTGTTCATTATGAAATTCATTCTGCTAATAGAAAATAAATGGGGCTTCTGTATTCCAGAAGAAATAAATCTGTTCAACAATGAAGTCTAAAATACAGGAAAATTAAAATAGAAAGATTAGCCTATGTTAAGTATACAGAAATATTCAATCTACACATCCAAATTTTTTTTAAAAAGGGGAAAAAATGCCATCTTTTTATGGCCTCGGCTATGATATAAATGTAACTAAGCACATATTGTATTTGCTTTCAGACAGGCAACCAACAGTTCATCAAAATGCCGATACCAGTTTCTGCATAGATTTAATTTGATCTGTTTTATGTGGTCCTTGAACCTTAATCTAAAATGATTACAAGAAGATTCCGTCTTCCACAGCACTTATTTATGCACAATGCAGAGTCAGCTAGCTAATAAAATGACTGATGTTAGGAGCTCACAGTATAGCTACAAACAAATACTCCTGCTTTCTTTTTTGATTCCCTACAAGACTGCACTCTAGATGACAGAATAGGATAGTCTGATTAGTGAAAGTCAGCAAAATTAAGCCTTTTGATTGTATGAATCACTGGTCTGCAAGAAACCAGATCTCTTTTTATAAATGTTGGAAGACATTGTATGTGAGCTTTAATTAGTGAGAATACCACCAAAAAAAAGTTCTTTCTCCTTTCAAATTCATGACATGTTTGAAAAGAATGAATGGGGAGCCATTAAAATCCTAATAAAGACAAAATATTTGAAAACAACCTTATTGATATGTATGTCACTGAGAGAAATGAAGACATTTACTTGCATTGTACAGACTGGTTTAGGTTGCATACCATTAAATATACAAGTTTTACACCTTTTCATCAATTCTGCATTCCTTATGTCTCTTCTTTAAATAATATTGTGTTAAAAAAGGCAGTAAATACAAGAGCATGACTTCAAGTGTAATAACCAACATTAATGTCTCACTGACACCATTGTATTTTTCTTCTCCATTGTATTTCTAATATTCCAAATGCTATGTGTGGTAAACTCCATTACTACCACTTCTTGAATGATAAATGGTTCATAGCCCTCAAAAGTCATTTGAAGAAAAAAAGATAAATTTGTATGTCTTTTCCCCCTAGTTTCTCCACACCTTCCTTGTAAGAAATAAAATCAAGTTGATTTTTCTCTTTAAAATTGTAAGTGAAGCAAGGAGGTGGCTGTTGGTGTCACTGAACTGTCCAGTACAGATACAGCTGCTGAGTATCAGATCAGAAGTATCACTCCCAAGAATATTCCTGCATTATATTGATCCACTTCTGGCTATAAGAGACTTATAAAAGATGTCAGAATATATGTTTTAGTAGTCTATTATGGATCAGGAAAGAAAATGCAAGTAGACAGTAAATTCTTTTTTTTTCCTCTTCCTTTTTCTTTTTTTCTTTTTTGTTAACTGTCCAAACTTCATGAAAGATTACTTCAAATGGCAAAGTACTTGTCTAAAATTGTAAGACCACATCTGTCATGAAGAAAACATGAACAATTGTAAGATTATGAACTCAGACGAGTAAAAGCATAATTTGGGCTTACACCTTTCTGAAAGTTGAGGAAGCAGAGTGGGGAAATAAAGTGGAATAGAGACTGTTAATCAGAAAAACATAAGATCAATGAAAATATCCCAAATTCCAGAAGGGACTTTTTGTTTCCTCAGCATCTACTTTTCCTTCAACATATGAAAAACAGCTAGAAAAAAAATCCAGTAAGCATATTGAAATTGTCTTTCAAAGTGACTTTTTCTATAACTATTAGTCTGTTTGCAAGCACCTTTCAAATCAATGTATTTTTAAGAACCTCTTCCTCTTTTCCCAGTTGTTCATGAAGCTCAGAGCAGCTATTTTTCACTTTTGCTCAATTTAATTTAGTCGTGCACCAAAATTCAGCTTTGCTCACCTCCCAGATATTTCCTTTCAGTATGATTAGTTCAGACAAGCGCAGCTGAGTCTATGTACACAATGTAGTTGGGCCAAATGCAGTATTTTAATCTCCTTAAGCTCATTTCAATCTCCTTAAGCTTCCTACAAACTGAGATGACATTCAATCTGACTTTTGTGTTCAACTTTCCTGCTATAAAACTTCATGGATGTTAAGGACTATGTTCTGATGCAACCATCACAGCTCTAGAGTTGAATTCAACTCCTCTCAGGCAAAGAAGGAAATTCTTGGTGGGTGGCAAAGCTACTGAGTGATTAAGGTAAACGGGAAAAGCCCAGGTATAAAATAGATTAGGTACTGTATTATGGAAATGCATTATCAGTTTCACAGCTGCAGTTGCAGTGAGGGCTTTTCCCAGCTACCACAGGTATTTTATCAAATAAAGTAACTTTTCATGAATGGCTGCCAAGAGCCAAAAAGGCTTTCGGAATGTGGCTGCAGTAAAAAGTGTGTAACTGTTAGGACAACCTAAAGATCAAAAACAAGGATCACTTACTAGGAAGGTGAATAAAAGATGGAATAAGAAGTTTCATGTTCTAAATATTTCAGTGATTACCACAGATGCCCTGGACAACTGCTAAAACACAACCTTCTGTATTTATTTCCAGGGCCTGAATGACCCTTTTTTTTCCCTTCTTACATCTCACCAAACCATCAAACTTTATTGAATCCATCTGAGAAACTGTGAGTTCTCCAATGTATGCATGAATGCTTCAAACCGTTTTCCACCCTCACACAAATATCTACAACCTATGTAGAGTTTTGAATGACTTTTTCACTACTTCACTGCTTTTTTGAAAAAGCAGCAGGTCAGTAGTGAGACACAGGTAAGTTTTAGGTGAACTAGTTTTAGGTACTCTCATCTTATGAATCTCACTGACAGCTCTCCAAGTGATTTTATATATATCCAAAAGCAATTAATTACTAAACTTATCTTGTGTATTAGAAAGTTATTCACTACCTGTCCCTAAAACAAAACCATGAAAAGTTAGCAGAGCTATACAGGCTATTAGTCCCACTCATCCATGTCAGAACATGCAGTTAACTGAACACAACATATCTGAAGAAACTATCAGATCTAATGAAAACATTCAGCTAAATAGCCATCACACTCTGTTGCCATTCCTAACATATGGCACAGACTCAAACTCATACTGGAAAAGATCAAGTTCCACACCATAAAACTCTAGAGCTGCCCAGTTATGTGTTCCTCCACAGAATTTTAGTAGATGCAAATCTCAGTGGAGAATGCCTCAGATTTAAGAGAAAGTTTCCCAAACACTGACTGTGCAAACAGCAATTTAATCACTGCCAGAACTTTGCACTAAAGAAAAAATATTCGAAGTACGGAAAAAAAAAAGGTAGAAAGAAGAAGGAAAACACGTTTCCAACACTGATGAAAATTTCTAGAAAAGTTAATTTTAGTCAAAACAATATTTTGGCTTAAATGTTGGTAAATAAAATTGACCAACTCTAATTTCATATAGCATCTGTGTTTCATACAGATTTTTCATATAATCAGATAGGTCTTTCAGCAAAATGCCTCTTTTTTGCACTAGGATTGCACTAGCAAGATGATGAAAACAAATGTCTGCAGTAGATCATGATATAAATTCAGAAGAACAGACATATCAAAAAATTCAAGGTCTCCATGTTGCAATATTGCAGTTATCTTCTCCTTGGTTTACAAAGCTGCTAAATTTTGCTGCATCCAAAATGCAGCTTTTTGTAGCCCCAAGAAGCCAAATTAAGCAGAAATTAAGATTTCATCCCAATTAAAATATTAAAAATTCAAATCAGGTGGCAACCTAAAAAACTTTAAGCACACACATGTGGAGTTCCCAGTCTTCATTTGAATATTTACTCTTTGGTGGAGGATAATTACAGCTGTTTATTAAAACAGGGTTGTTATTTAGGGCTAAAACTGCAGCTTATGAGAAGGGTAGCTTGAATATAGACAGGTTCAAAGGAATTGTGCTTAGTCTGTGTGTGTCTGTACTTGTATGTAGACGTTCATTGCTTCCACAGAACTTGTGTCATTGAGATACATCAAAACAAAAAAAGTAGGACCTGTTCCTTATGAGCTTATGAACATACTGAACATTAACCAAAATTCTGTTGTTGTTCAACTGTATATTTAGCTTTAAACTGTATATTTAGCTTTAAATCAGAGACTTAAGTGTTACACAATTCATTTATGCAGCAGCACAGTAACAAATGACAATATAATGAAAGATTTAGCCAGCTTCCCACACTCCAGCTTTCAAGAATGCTGTGATGGGTAATCTCCGAAGAGACACAATAAAAACACGAATGCAGGGGAGAAATGCTAATGCCATTTCTCAAACCAAGTACCTATTCCCAGAGTCACTATCCACGCTATTATATTCAGTCTTTATGTAACAAAAGATGATTTACTAAGATAGGAAAAAGAGATTCCACTAAGTATTTATCTCCAAGTTTATCTTCAGATTGCTCTAATTGTTATGAGATCTTGAAGACAGGAATGTGTTAATTAACATATACTATAAAAGTGGTAATGAAAGAACCTTGGGGAGGAAGGGGAATGTGAAACACTCAATCATGGATAAAAAATTCAGCCTTCCAAAGCCTAAATAAAGCTGATTAGGAAGTGCAGTTTGGGACTGCAAAGAAGGATTAAAAAAAATACTTTCTCTTTAAATCTTCATTAGGGATACAACTGATTCCTGCTAAGCTCACTCACCTAGACGGTGGGTGAATGCTAAATAAATAAAATAAATTAAATTAATTTTCCCCAAGTTGAGTCTGTTTTGCCTGTGACAGTAATTGCTGAGTGATCTCCCTGTCCTTATCTCAACCCACAAGCCTTTCGCTGTATTTTCCCCTCCCCTGTCCAGTTGAGGAGGGGCAGTGATAGAGTGGCTTTGGCACGCACTGGCATCCAGCCAAGGTCAACCCACCACATCTAAATACTGAACACTGAAAAGCCTCAATAAGCACAGATATTCCGCAGTATACTATTTCAACATATCTAAAGGGTAATTAACAGGGTATGCTGCCTTAGATGATATATGAGCTGGACTATGAGTTGATATCACAGGGGTCAGAAGAGGAGAAAGATACCTTTCAATTGCCACTGATTACCAGAAAAAACATTTTTGCATGCACTGAGTTGGCGGCGAGCTCACCTACGGCCTTGGGAAGTACTACCGTTCCATATCAGTGAATGACAGTAAAAATTCCTCTAGCAGTACTATGTCTATGATCCTCACCCTAGTAATAAACAACAATTTAGAAAATACAGTCATTAATTGTATCTCTTCCTCAGAGCAAGTATTGTTTTTATTAAACACAGACACTGTCCTAATAATCACTTCCGTCATAGTGCACAGCCCTTCTGTCCCTATCTAGACATTGCCAATAAATCTGCTAGTTAAGGGTGCTTGCCTTGTTTTTCTCCATCCTCCAACATATTCAAAAAAGATTAGCAAAAACATCCTGAAAAATGAGGGTGACTGGAAGCATTCAAAAGTTTGCTATTGTTATGAGTTCAGGAAACCTAAAAAAAGTGACACTTTTTTATTTCCAAGGACACACTGCAGTATGTGGGGTTTTCAGAATCACTTAAGGCTACTTTTAGGAATTTGTACAAAGACTTGTACAGCCACACTTTAAACATGTAAAAGTGGAACATCAAAAGTAGTGACTGAGCAAGCAACTCAGTTTTAATCCATGGAAACAGAATTATAGTAATACTTCATTATTTATAAAGTTTACTAGCATCCCAGAAACCAAAACATTGAATTATATTCTGTAAAAGCACCAACAGTCAGCAATAAAACCTAGGCCTCCTGAATCCTAACATAATATGTTATCAATAGGACCATACTGATCCACATGATGCGTTGAAATAGCAGTTTAATATTCTGAAAAAGAAAGGAAAAAAATGTTTTTCTAATGTAATGTCAATTATGACAATAACACAGTGACATTGTCCACACTTGTGACAAAAAAACATCCAAAGTAATTCAATGGCAGGCAGATTCTCAGACACTGTGTTATTTTATCACCCTTCAGACCAAGCTGCATCTCTGACAATGTAGTTGCACAGTGGATGTTCCATTTTTATGCACAACTACAAACACAGCCAGCCCTTCCCAAAAAGCTTAAAACCTAATTCAAATTAAACTATACAAATCAGGAAAAGGATATTTAAAAATAAAATAAAAAAAAAAAAAAAAAAAAAAAAAGGGTT
>VYXH01006464.1:265652-299168 GCA_013397275.1 Burhinus bistriatus
AAAAAAAAAAAGAAAAAGGGTTGGATCTGCTATGTCCCAAGCTATACTGGGCCACCCTTATTAATCAATGAATATGTTCTCATATTTGTAGGTACTCATCCCCAAACACTGAAACTTGATGTATCTTCATATAGTCAGTTAGACCTAATGCTGATTTTTATCACCTGAAATCTCAAACACTTGCATCATTTTCTTGTCACTTCCTCATGGAGTTTGTGAACTCCATAGGCATTAAATGATTTTTATTAGCAGTCCACTAGTCAGTATTTATCCCTTTTACCTTTAAGATGGTAAACTAAGAACTGATTAGTTCTGAAACAGAACTAACGGTAATATGATTGATTGATTTTTTTTTTTTAATCTCACCCTTTTGATCAGCAAGTCAAAGACAGGAGTACTATGCATGCAGCTTTAAATGGTTTATTTAAATAATTTTTATGTAAAGTATTTGTCATGTCTCTGTTGCCATTTGATGTAACTTTATATTTCGCTATATTGTCTATTTGAATGCTTCTTTCACTGGTTTTGCCTTTGGTATTTCAAAGCTAATTCATTACATGGTATATATTAAATTTCTACATAATGAATTTGAAAACATTTATTTGCATTTCTAGGAGATCTAGAAGCTTGGTCACACAATGGGGGTTATTCAACTCTACACCACTCAGGTGTGAAAGATTACCATGCAAGGGAAAAAATGCCTACCGATACTTTTATTCAGGTGCTAAAGAATATGCTTCCCCCTATGAAATGTATGGTCATGCTCTTTCCTTCTATTCCTTGTAGGTCAGGAATGAGGGACTAAAAAGAAACTCTACGGAGAACAAAAGGGCTGAATTTTCTCCTGGTTTAAGATGGAAGGTAAAGTGTTTCATTCTTCCATTGCATATCCACCAGAAGACTAGCGATAATTTGCCCTTCTTTCATCCTTGTTCACATGTAACTTCAAAAACCGCAAGAATAAAAAGATTAGCTGATGGCAGAAGAAAACCCAAACTGAGTAAAGGGTTAAGTTGTCAAGGAGAATTTAATGTAAAATTGTGTTAAAAATAAATGAGATGCAGAAAAAAATTCTACTTCTCCTCTGCCTTCTACTCTATACAGAACAGAATTGTATGTTCAGCTAAGCTCTTGCTGAAGTCCTTCTACTGAAAATAAGATTTTATGAGTTTTTGTATGGGAATTTACAGGGCTTATAGTCTGATAGCAATCATTTTTAAACAAAAAACCTAACAATTTGATATCTGCATAATCCGATTTTTAGCTATACTAACATGTTCTTATTTTTCCGTATCCTGAGCTGGCAGACAGATCTTAGTCTTCGGTCAGTTTTCTTGTTAAGTCACTTGAGCCACAGACTGATGGCTCACTCTAAATCCAGCTAGTATCCTACAGTGTCAGCATGTACGAAAGCTTCCTAACTGGCTCCAGGTAAAAGCCATCAGTTTTAGCTTAATTATTATTTTTTTTAAGTGTTTTCAGCTGATTTTTTCTTGAGGCAAATAGAAAGTTCTCATAGGCAGAAAGGGAGCAAGGACAGCCTGCTAGCCAGTGTTCACATAGAAACAGAGCCAAATCCAAGAGGTGTCTTCTCGTGACCTTCTGAAAGAATAATGAGCTGCTTATCTCCGTTATATGTATGACTATATTTTCAGTTATTCCCTTGAAAATATTTCCCTGGAACTTGACTCGATTCCTCCCTATAATATTTTCATGGGAATAGCTTCCGTCTGTAAATTTTGTTAAAATACAATTATGTGATAAGCATGAAGTGGTCAGAAACAGTGATGATGAGGGTGATGTTAATACATAAATAAAGGGAATGGATTGTACAGCCTGTATTTGGGATAATGCATATTTGCTAACTCAAGTCATTCACATTTTCATAAATCCTCATGTAAAATAGACCTTTTACCCAACACTGTTATACATACCAGCAATAAAAACCCTTAATATAGACCTGCCGTACTACACAAACCACAGACTACAGTTAAGGAGCACAAGCAGAGATCTCAAACAGCAGAGGAAAAACAGTAATTTGAAATTCTGTATTGGTTTTCACTTCAACTGACCCCTTCGGGCAAGAGAAAAACTAGAAAAGGACTGTACCCAAAGAAAAGATTCTCGAAAAGGACTGTGCTTCAGGGAGACAAAGTATTGGGTTATATTATTCATCACTGAATCCTGTTTTGAGTATTAGACTAGCATAAAAATGAAAAAGTTTTATTAGCTAAGTCAATTGAGCTCAATTAAACTTTGTTGCATGCAACATTCCCAAGTGCTTATTTTTAGGATGACTCATTTAGAAATATTGTACCTTATCAAAACAATGGAGAGTATTTTTAGTACAAGCAGCAAAATTTTAAAAAGACATTTTACTCTACATACATTAAAATGCTGTATTAAAGTGACAGCTGTCACCAAATAAAATGCTGAAATCAAATGTAATGTGCTGAACGGGGACTTAGTAAGGTGTTACCAATTTATTATTAAATGCTATGAAAGATAGTGGGCAGCACCTCTGACACGGTGAACACAGAATCGCGACGAGGGGAGGTTAGCACTTGACAACCTTTACCTTGTAACAGGAGACAGGGACAAAAGAAGGAACTGAAAATCAAAGATCTATTTAAAATAATCCTGACGGAATGAAACAAGATTTCTGTCGCAATGTGGACAGAGCCTGGGGATGGAATGTCAGATCAGGACTTTAAAAATAATAATTCTAAACACAGGAAAGGCCTGTAACTCAAGGCCGATATTAGAAACCCTAAACCTTTCACGCTTTCCCCACAAAATCTGATACAGTTCTCCCAATAGGTAAGGTTTCACAATCCAGAATCGAGAGGGGAAGATAAGCAACCAAACACTTGGAGCTTGAGAGGTCTCACCATAAATAAGGCTGGGCTTGGCTGGGATGGAGTTATGGCCTTAACTTTCCTGGCAGCGGCCCTGGCACGGCACCGTGCTCTGCCTTTGTGGCGAAAACCCTGGTGGTAGCACATGGGGGTTTCAGCCATTGCTGAGCTGTGCTCGTGCAGCGTCAAGGATTTTTCTCTCCCTCTTCCCCACCTGCTCGAAGCCAGTAGGCTGGGGGTGTACAGGAGCTTGACTGGGGACACCACCTGGGAGGCCGACTTCCGCGGGCCAAAGAGACAGTCGGCGCAGCGTAAGGTCATCCTCTGCCCCGTGCCGGCCACAGCCGGTTCCAGCCGGCTCCAAGGGCCCCACCGCAGGGCACAGCTGAGCCCCTCAGCCACGGGCGGGCGCCGCGGGGAAAGCCGGTGTCAGAAAGGGCGAAACGCTGCCCGGCAGCCAGGGCTGAGGGAAACCGGGGCAGAAACGGCCCTGCCAGCCCCGAGGGGAGAGCAGGAGGAGGGCAGGAGGGGCTCCGGGCGCCCCCCCGCAGACGCGGCCCCGGCAGAGGCCCCGGCGGGGCAGGGGTTTCCCTGCAGCCCCTGGGCAGGGCCCCGGCGGGAGCAGGGCAGCAGCCAGAGGAGGAGGAGGAGGAGCAGGAGGAGGCGGCGGGAGTGGCAGAGAGGAGCTGTCATGGACTGACCGCAGCCCCCCATTCCCCATCCCCCTGCGCCCCTCAGAGGGGTCGAGGTCGAGGAGTCGGGAATGAAATAGTGAAGTTGAGCCTGGGCAGAAGGGTGGACAGATGGAGGGAAAATGTTGTAGGTTTTTTGTCTCTGTTTCTCACCATCCTACTCTATTTTCAATGGGCAGTACATTAAATTAATTTTGCCCAAGTCGGGTCTGTTTCGCCTGTGACAGTAACTGGTCAGTGATCTGCCTGTCTTTGTCCTGGCCCAGGAGCTTTTCCACCTTATTTTCTCCCCCTGTCCTGTTGAGGAGGGGGAGTGAGAGAGCGGCTGGGTGGGCACCTGGCAACTGCCAATGTTCGTCCCACCACAAACACAGATAGCTGTAGGTTATGAAATTTGAGAAGAAAATAGGCCTGAATATCTTGTTACGTTTGGCTGATACATATCAAGACAGTGACGTGTGACCAGCACTCTGAGGCGAATAAAACACGGGAAAAGTGAGAATTGTGATGCTGCTCCCCCGTCAAAGATAAGAGCCCAATACAGAAAATTTAAAACAAAAAAAAAAAATAAAAATCCAGTTTGTTTCTTCCATCTGGATGCTATTCAGATACTTTCCTTTCATTCCCATTAGTGTAATTTCACTGGTTCACATCCTATTGCACTAGTGTAATTTGCAATCTGATCTGAGCACAGTATGCTCTTTGCATAATGTATTTGTTGATATTCTCCTTAAATTGATCCCAAAAGTACATTATTTAGTTGCATGTATCACTCCAGTCAACTGATGTTTGCTTTTTATGGATAGCAGGAGCACATTGTCCATATGCAGAATGGTATAAAGGCATCTATCCTGTATATATATGTTTTTCTTCAATACAAGAGTGAAGACAGGAAGACAGTTACCTTAACTCAGGCTATGTCCAAGCATCATTTCAATTGAAGCGATTTCACTGCACCTTACAAAATACAGCATTGCTACAACAAACTACTCAATATTCTCGAAAATGTAATCTTCAGCGGTTACTAGTAGATCTTAACCACAATAAATTTATAACCTTAACCATATATGACTCTCATAAATACCTTGAATATTCCTCCCTATGTAAGACAGTGGTGCAGTTTAAAAAAAGGATTTTATGGTAAACTTTTTTTTCCTCATTTGGTTTAACTGAAATAGCTTCTTTGTTACCATGGATTTTCTCTAATGTCATGATTCTTATAGTAATTTAACCCTAATGCAAACATACTAGCTCCTTTCTTTCATCAGCTGAAAATGTAATCACTGAAATAAACATTTTTTGACCATTAGCTCGTTTGCAGCGTTTGATCTTGGCTTTTCTTTTAAACACAAAATCCAAAGGGATGACTCAACTCTTAATGGCTTTTCAACAGCAGGGGGAGCTTTCAGCATGTTTAGAACTCCACCGCGTTTTTAATTTATCATTCAGGAAAGTGTAACTGAGCTGTATTACATTATAGAATAGATTTTAGAAAGATTAAACGATTTCTGATTGTATTCTCAGGGCCAACACTATACCTGAACTATAACTAAACAAGAAAATTAAAAAAACCCGCAACAACAATACACAAAAAAAAGGCAACCCTGCTTACTAGCATCTTTTATCAATGGCAGTTTGGTCTTCTAGGAAAGAGGCAAGAGTTTATGTCCCTTGACTGGCACTTTATTATGGCACTTGTCTCACAGTTGGATGCATTCTCCATGTCACAAAGACATTTCAATGGTCATAAAACATTCCAGCATGAGACTGGAACACGTAAAACTGTTTATATTTAGGTGTATATCAGCCTGACATAGAAAGTGTCATGACTACGTTAAGAAGTTTGAAAAACTGGTAGAGATTTCCTTTTTCTAAAAAAGCTGTTTCTGATTTTGAGTATAGCAATGATGATTTTCCAGGCAGTTTCCATGGAAATCCACACATGGAAACATACATTTGTTTTCTTTGTAAACAAGGTATTTATATATTTATTAATTATTCTCAACTGGCCTCTTCCAACATTGGTGCATAACGATGTACTTTTCATTATCATGCATTTTTTCTTTGTCTCATTAACATGAGGACACGATATTGCATACACAAAAGAACAGAGAAGAAAAATCTGAAAGCTCAATATTCATCAGTTATCTGTAATTTGCACTTACAGTTGCAGTACACCATCCATCACACAAGCTAGTTGCCTCAAACCTGCAGAAGTTGCACTTAACTATGTTTATTCATTTGTATCTTGACTTGCAAGTAAAGTTGGGCACATACAGCCACAGTGCTAGTTCCTGACCTTAGAAATGCTGGGCAGGATATAATTTTTTTTTTAAGTCTTTCCCCTTGTATTTAACTGAATGCTTTAATTACTTGTTCCATGTAATTTTACTTTTTTCAAGCAGACTTCTAGAAAAAAATCCTGGCTCTATCAGCTTTTTATTTATTTGTATTTCATTTTGTCTTTGAACAGTAATATTTTTATCCAGCTGCAGATACATGTCTCATATATGTTATCCCCCCACTTTGTGTGCTGTACTTCACAACATCTGTTAAAAGTACTTTTGCCTTGTACGTACTTTGATCTCCACTTTATTTGTCACTAAATTCCATTTCTCCTTCAACTCTGGCTTTTAATTTCAACATTTCATGTTCTTCATCCAGCCTTTCTTCCACCTTTATTTCCAATTGTAAGTTTTAATTAAGTGTATATCAGCATTACCCACAGAGAAAAGACTCATTTCCACTGCATATACTATACATCTATCTTTATTATTATTGTACTGGAATGTATCAGTGTTTATTAATAGCTCATATATTACTACAAAGATGGACAAAGTGATCCCGACAAAGAGCTGTGATCTAAAATTAAGTATTTTTTACTTCCTTCATGGTATTATCTCCCATGGTCACTAACACATGAAGAATTTTAGACTCCCAGACCCTCACTATACAGCTGATCTTCTATTAAAATAGCTGGCATAGGGTGAACAGGAAGCTGGAAATACACAGTTAGGATTAAATTTGTTGTTAATAGAACTGAAAGCTGTTTTGCTCTGACGTCCTTCTAAGTTATGTCAAGATGTACATCCCAAAATGCCCTTACCCTGTTTATTATTTCACAACCATCTGTTCTCTGTGTAACCTTTGCTAAGATGATTAATACTAATGTTAAAAATCCATGTTCTCATGTATTACAAAATCCAAAACCTTTGATTTCCACTGGAAGTACTCAGTGATTAGAGAATGACAATAAGTCAAGGAAGAAGTACTCAAAATAAGTCTGCATTACACTTTGTAGTTAGGAGCAAATTATTTAAATTCTTTGATCTCCCAGTGTCTTATCTCTAGTAAATCTAATTTTTTCCTCTTAAGGATTTGCAGTTGTCCAAATTATAAAATTTGTAGGAGAAGAAAAGCATACAGAGGAAAAATATTCAACATAATGTGGGGCAAAGATCTTCAGTACATGCAAATCTGTAATTCCACTGGATAAAATGAAATTTAATGATTTATAAATTTATAATGATCAATGGACTTCCTGACTTTTGCCAGGACTTTGAAGTGACTCACCAAAATAAAGATTTTCATTAAACTGTAATCATAAATCAGTTTGTTATATACACACTGTCCCAAGATGAGAGAAACCACAGAATAAGCAAATACTTGCCATTTGGAAAAAAATAAATTACACCTTTTTTTTTTTCTTTTCTTTTTTGTTCTAAGTGTTTAGCACATTCCAATGTTCTGGAAAAAGATAATACGTGTGTCCTGGTTCCGGCGGGGATAGGGTGAATTTTCACAGCAGGGAGGGGGGGATCGGCTGACCTAGACCAGCCGAACGCATACTGCATACCCTGTGCCGCCGTGCCCAGCCTATGGCCGGGGGCAGCTGGCCGCAGGAGGGGACAGGAGCAGGCTGGGGCTTCCCGGTCCGGTCGGTGAGCGGTGGTACATCGATCGTGTTTTATACATTCCTCTGTCAGTGTTATTGCTGTTGTTTTCTTTTTTCCTTCGCTGTTCTGTCAAACTGCCTTTCTCTCAACCCACGAGTTTTGCCTTTTTCTTCCGATTCTCCTCTCATTCCAGTGGGAGGTAGGGAAGGTGAGCGGGGCTAAACCACGGCAACATACTAGATGAGAGTGAGTGGGGCTGAAGACCTGCCGGTTTGTATCATATAGCAGGGAAGAGTTTCGCCATGCTGACAAGATCAATGGTGACTATTTAGGGTGCCACATACCTAAATTAGATACAACCAGACTCGGACACATCCAATACCTTTCTCCAAGGACAGTGGAGAAGTGTATCAAAATTCACTCATCAACTGNCTATTCTGAAAAAGTATTCATAAAGCCAACAGTCACCTCTTTGTCTCCTTTCATGCCTATAAAATGTGTACACTGAATAGAATTTGTCCCTTTACAAAAAGAAAGCAATAGCTTTTGCACTTACAGAAAAGGGCTTGTTCTAGGACTTGTAAGAGAATTTAAGCAGAGCACATTACTGCCTTTACAGAGAAAACAAGTACTTAACAACAACAGAATGGGGAGAACAATGTGTGGCTGGACTTAAGCTTCCTGAATTATTTGATCTTCCATTCTTTAAATGGATAAATAGAATATGCAGGGTATGACAAAGCTATAGAATCATAGAATCACAGAATGGTTAGAGTTGGAAGGGACCTTAAAGATCATCTAGTTCCAACCCCCCTGCCATGTGCAGGGACACCTTTCACTAGACCACATTGCTCAAAGCCCCACCCAATCTGTCCTTGAACGCTATCCTCAACATGAAGATACCAAGAGCACAGATGTGTATTAAACCTAGCAAATGAGACCGGTTCAATGCCCAACTGCACTTTGGTCCACCTTTTCTTGTAACGCTGAAGACGTAAGCATGTAAGCGAAGTTGCCCTTTCTTCCTACAGGAATAAAAAAAAAAAAANACATCGATCGTGTTTTATACATTCCTCTGTCAGTGTTATTGCTGTTGTTTTCTTTTTTCCTTCGCTGTTCTGTCAAACTGCCTTTCTCTCAACCCACGAGTTTTGCCTTTTTCTTCCGATTCTCCTCTCATTCCAGTGGGAGGTAGGGAAGGTGAGCGGGGCTAAACCACGGCAACATACTAGATGAGAGTGAGTGGGGCTGAAGACCTGCCGGTTTGTATCATATAGCAGGGAAGAGTTTCGCCATGCTGACAAGATCAATGGTGACTATTTAGGGTGCCACATACCTAAATTAGATACAACCAGACTCGGACACATCCAATACCTTTCTCCAAGGACAGTGGAGAAGTGTATCAAAATTCACTCATCAACTGCTTAAGTGTAACAAACATAGAAAGGGAGGAGGGACTGTAATGTAACCAGATATGTACAGATGCACCAGTATAAGCTTAAAAAATACCTATAGAGGCCTCCAAGCACCATTAAGTATAGAAGAACCGATATACAGAAGGCTTGTCTAACCACCAGATATGTAAAAAAGACTAAACTAAACCTTGATGCAGGTCAAGAAAACCAAGGACATGATCCTGGGCTTTCATATCTTATGCAAGTGCTCTAGTGAGTAAACTGTTACTGTACCTCTGAAGAACTTCATACTGAAGATTAGGAAATTCTTTGTATTTTATCTAGGATTTAGGAAATTANCAGAATGGTTAGAGTTGGAAGGGACCTTAAAGATCATCTAGTTCCAACCCCCCTGCCATGTGCAGGGACACCTTTCACTAGACCACATTGCTCAAAGCCCCACCCAATCTGTCCTTGAACGCTATCCTCAACATGAAGATACCAAGAGCACAGATGTGTATTAAACCTAGCAAATGAGACCGGTTCAATGCCCAACTGCACTTTGGTCCACCTTTTCTTGTAACGCTGAAGACGTAAGCATGTAAGCGAAGTTGCCCTTTCTTCCTACAGGAATAAAAAAAAAAAAAATAACCACATTTTTTTCCATTTGTGAATCCTTTGGAGATCCTGCTGTAGTAAGGACCAGACAAGCAGAAGCTTGTCTTTTTGTGACCAGATCTTCAATGGTTAAGGCTACAAATTACCTTTTTACAGTCAAAATATATCACTTAGAATTAATAAAGAAATTGCAATAAAAAAGCAGCTACTGCAAAGTCAGAGCAGACAAATGGGCTGTTTTAATTTAAAAAAAAAAAAATCTTATTTTTTTCTGTGCAAGTCTTACATAGCTTGTACACTTCAGCAGCCTGGGCCATTAATATAAGTTCAAGCAGCCCAACAGCAGCAGGCACCTCTCCAAGTTTCTAGTGGGTTTCCAAATACCCGCAGTTTGGAGGTACTCCATATTTTTGAAGCAGTCTGGTTTAGCACTAATCTAGAATAAAAAGAAAATCTCTTACAACCACATAATCCATTTGATCCCTTGGGTTCCTCTGAATGTAAAATGTAGTTTCGTGAATGAATTCCATAGCCCCATGGAAGGTTATACTCCAGCCTGACATACAGTTGATAAAAAACAGAGCTTATCTTTATGGGAGTGACTGCCAGGATTTTACTCAAAGGCATATATATTTTGACAAAATCTTGCTTCAGAGTGCCAGACACTTTTATATTAAGAATGACATTCTTTATTCCACTCAGACATTAAGACAAGGCACAACATTTTGTAAGAGGTATTGGTTACAGACTAATTTGGGAGGGGAAAGTAGGGGGGTATAGATTTTCTTTATTAAAACACTGGAGAAAGGTATTTTCTTAGCATTTAGTACCTGGTCACTTGCACAAATGGTAATCTCCTGCAATTTGATAAATATACTACTAGTTTTTGGGGAAAATCCTTTTTTTTTGTCACTTGAAATTCCTGCAGCAGCACTTTTCAGCAGATTTCAAGGGAGTCGGACTTAAAAGGAAGGAAATGTTACAATGCACAAAACCTGAAATCATTCTCTCTACGTCCACACACTAAGCAAGATTATCACACAAAAAAAAAAAAAAAAAAGAAAAAGAGAACGCATTTGATTACAGCTACTGAACCCAATGCTCAAGCATTTTCCCTAAGGCAAAAAACCTAATCACAAGAAAACATTAGCATGCACACAGAGTTCCAAAAGTATAGAAAAAACTTGTTTATTAGAGGCAGAGGAGAACAAAGTCTAACAGCTTAAGAATTTCTACAGGTTCTACCCTATTCTACCATGGAATTTGAAAATGAAATTTCTCAGTTTTTGAACAGTCACTGTGATTAAATAAAATAAATTCATTCTCAACTTTTGAATGTTATTATTCTCATCAAAAGTCAAATATTCCATTTTAAAAGTATATTTTAGATTAGCAATATATAGGTTGATAACAATATGTAATCAAAACTGACATGTTTTCAAAGTCTGTTCACTTCAGTAGGAACATGATTTTTTGTCAGAATACCACTACGACAGTACAGTTTTCACCAAATTTGCCCAGCAGTGTGCCCAGGTAGCCAAGAAGGCCAACGACATCTTGGTCTGTATCAAGAATAGTGTGGCCAGCAGGAGTAGGGAAGGGATCCTGCCCTTGTACTCAGCACTGGTGAGGCCACAGCTTGAGTACTGTGTTCAGTTTTGGGCGCCACAGGATAGGAGGGACATGGAGGTGCTGGAGCGTGTCCAGAGAAGGGGAACAAAGCTGGTAAGGGGTCTGGAGAACACGCCTTGTGAGGAGAGGCTGAAGGAATTAGGATTGTTTAGTCTGGAGAAGAGAAGGCTGAGGGGAGACCTTATTGCTCCCTACAACTACCTGAAAGGAGGTTGTAGTGAGATGGGCGCTGGTCTCTTCTCCCAAGTAACTAGCAATAGGACAAGAGGAAATGGGTTCAAGTTGTGCCAGGGGAGGTTTAGGCTGGACATTAGGAAAAAATTTTTCACTGAAAGAGTTCTCAAACATTGGAAGAGGCTGCCCAGGGAGGTGGTTGAGTCACCACCCCTAGATGTGTTCAAAAGTCGTGTAGATGTGGTGCTTAGAGACATGGTTTAGTGGCAGACCTGGTAGAGTAGGGTCAGTGGTTGGACTAGATGATCTTAAAGGTCTTTTCCAACCTAAACAATTCTATGATTCTATGATTCTAAATCTGTAACATATGCAGAGTAACTAAATGGTAATGTATCAAAGAAAGACTGCTAAATGATTATTATTTTCCTGTAGTTATTAATAAAGTATGTATGTTCTAGACACATGTGTGCACATTTTATCACATCCACAGAAATAGACATCTTAACACCAAGTTTGAATATTAATGAACTGGAGTGGATTATACTAAATGCAGGCGATTGTCTTCTATGAGAATTTCTCTCCATGGGCTGCCAAAATATCAACTGAAAAACATGCATTACGAGCACTTAGAAGTTATCAGTAACTGCTATCAAAATTAGAGTTAAAAGCTAGCACTTTTTTCATGGTCAAAAGTTTTCAGAGACTAGGCAGAAGACCTGGTTTATATTAAATTATTTACTCCTCCAGGCAGTAAATCAATCTACCACAGTAAATTGATAAAGCTAACTCTTTAATACTTTAAAGACTCATGACCTATAGAAGGTGCATAGAGAAGTCATTTAGAAAATGTGTAAATAAGTAACCGAATCTGTTTTCTGTCTTATTGGTATGTTATGTAATCTTCAGGAGACACATACACTTAGTGAAAAATTTCCACAATGCATGAAATTTTTGTGTTGGAACAGCCTTTAACATGTGACTAACATGAAAGCCACTCAAGGTAAAAGGCATCTTCTTATTAAAATGCAAAAGTGTAAGAGTCAACTTGTAAATTCCCCAAAACAAATGGTGAGATGAAAGGGAGGAGGAGGAGGAGGCCCTCCGAACTTCACTGAGCAATGTCTCAAACACTCACAAGTACCTTGAAATGTAGCTATAGTCAGAGGGGGGATAATGTAGGCCTTATGCTCAAAGAACTGATAAGGCTAACACCTGCTTACTCAGGTGGGAAAGGAACTCTCCTGGACCTGGAGGAGGGAGACAGGACGGCTCTGCTTTTCCTCAGCAAGGACAAGCTAACAAGAATCTGCATAGTTCTTTTGCTTCTTTGGAAGGCTACTATGCCCAGTGATGACCTTTGCCTCATTATCCATGAAATGCATATTAAAGTTGACACCCCTGCATATGCTAATGAAGATTACTGAGATCATGCTAAACATACATGACTATAGCACTCATCCCTCCACCCTAATCATGCTACACATCACCTGGGAAACGAGACGAAACTGTCACCGTAATAGTGGGGCAGGTCGCACTGATACAGCGAACATAACAGGGAAGAATAAGTGCCCCTGGGGGACTCACAATCTCTCTGGAACTACTTTTTCCCCTGGGGAGATTTTACACAGAGGAGCGCTTCTACGAACCAGAGACATCCCCCCTGTTGGCTGGACCAACGCTGGAACCAGGACCGGTGATCTCTTTGTCTCTCTCTCTCTTTTTATCCCTCTCTTTCTCTTTCTCTTCTCTTTCCTTTTAAAGTTGTTAAGTAAGTAACACAAGGCATACTTTACCACTCACCATAATTCATTGTATATCTGTTGTTAAGTACTGCTTGTCATAATTCATTGTATATCTGTTGCTAAGTAACGCAAGGCGTACCTTACCGCTTGCCATAATTTGTTGTATACCTAACCAAGTATTATAGACCTAGTTAAGACATATATTAATCACTGTGGGAATCTAATAAACGTTCATATATGGACCTTGAGAGTTGTCTCACCTTAGTCCACACCATTGGGGATTTGAGTGACAGTCCCACCCCCCCTGCTTCTGAGAGGGTCTGAATGGGGTGTGTAGGGCATGACAAAGATGTAGTCCAAGGGTGGTATTACATAATTCCGTCAGCTCCTGTTACTACGAAGGTGGCAGTAGAGACACTGTTTGAGATATCCTGGAGCAAGCAACCCTGGCACAGGGGATCTAGGTGAAATTTGTCCATCTGAACATGGAAATACCCAGCAGTTCGTTTTACTTATCACACAGAAACTGGTTGCAGAAACCTGAAATAACATTACAATCATACAACAGACAACAAGAAGCATACATTTGTAAGTTGCCAGAAACTAGAGGTGTACCTCTGGGGTCAACACTGGGTCCAGTTCTGTTCAACACCTTCATTCATGATCTAGATGATGGGACAGAGCATACACTCAGCAAGTTTGCAGATAACGCAAAACTGGGACGACTGGCTGATACACCAGATGGTTGTGCTGCCATCCAGGGGGACCTTGAAGCTGGAGAAATGGGCTGATAGGAACTTGATGAAGTTCAGAAAGGAGAAGGACTAAGTCCTGCACCTAGGAAAGAATAACCCTATACACCAGTATACACTACAGGCTGAGAGGCTGGAAAGCAGATGCACAGAAAAGGACTTGGTGGTCCTGGTGAACACCGAGTTGAACATGAGCCAGCAGTGCACCCTCACAGCAAAAAAGGCCAACAGTATCTTTTGCTGCATTAGGAAGAGTATTGCCATCAGGTCAAGGAAGGTGATCCTTCCTCTCTGCTCTGTACTTGTGAGGCCGCATCTAGGGAAGTGGGTCCAGTTCTGGAGCATCTTCCCTATGAGGAGAGGCTTAAACAGCTGGGACTGTTTAGCTTACAGAAGAGAATGCTGGGGATGGATCTTATGAATGTCTATAAAAATCTGACAGGAGGAAGTAAAGAAGATGGAGTCAGGCTCTATTCAGCGGTGCAGAGTGACAGAACCAGAGGCAATGTGCTCAAACTGCAACAGAGGCTCTGCCTAAATATCAGGAAATATATTGTCACTGTGAGGGTGATCGAGCACTGACACAGGTTGCCCAGAGAGGCTGAAGACTCTCCATCCTTGGAGATATTCAAAAGCCATCTGGACATCGTCCTGGGCAACTGGCTGTAGGTGACCCTGTTCAAGCAGGAGGTTTGGACCTGATGACTGCCACAGCCCTGCTGTGATTCTGTTTTTTATGCCATTCTCCATAACCTTTCTATCAGGTAGAAAACAAAAACAAATCCAAACCTATTTGTCTCCTTATTCCTACCAAGGACTGATAACTAACATGACTTGCTTTTTTTATGTCCTAAAACTGGAGTTTATAAAAGAGAAGACAATGATTCCTAATAAATTAACAAAAGTATGGGAAGGTTTTTGTTGTGTATGCTGTGTTCTGAGGGACTGCAAAGGCAAATGTATATGGGAAAAAAAATGAAAGATTTAAAAACCAGATAATGTAATGAGANACCCTCACAGCAAAAAAGGCCAACAGTATCTTTTGCTGCATTAGGAAGAGTATTGCCATCAGGTCAAGGAAGGTGATCCTTCCTCTCTGCTCTGTACTTGTGAGGCCGCATCTAGGGAAGTGGGTCCAGTTCTGGAGCATCTTCCCTATGAGGAGAGGCTTAAACAGCTGGGACTGTTTAGCTTACAGAAGAGAATGCTGGGGATGGATCTTATGAATGTCTATAAAAATCTGACAGGAGGAAGTAAAGAAGATGGAGTCAGGCTCTATTCAGCGGTGCAGAGTGACAGAACCAGAGGCAATGTGCTCAAACTGCAACAGAGGCTCTGCCTAAATATCAGGAAATATATTGTCACTGTGAGGGTGATCGAGCACTGACACAGGTTGCCCAGAGAGGCTGAAGACTCTCCATCCTTGGAGATATTCAAAAGCCATCTGGACATCGTCCTGGGCAACTGGCTGTAGGTGACCCTGTTCAAGCAGGAGGTTTGGACCTGATGACTGCCACAGCCCTGCTGTGATTCTGTTTTTTATGCCATTCTCCATAACCTTTCTATCAGGTAGAAAACAAAAACAAATCCAAACCTATTTGTCTCCTTATTCCTACCAAGGACTGATAACTAACATGACTTGCTTTTTTTATGTCCTAAAACTGGAGTTTATAAAAGAGAAGACAATGATTCCTAATAAATTAACAAAAGTATGGGAAGGTTTTTGTTGTGTATGCTGTGTTCTGAGGGACTGCAAAGGCAAATGTATATGGGAAAAAAAATGAAAGATTTAAAAACCAGATAATGTAATGAGACTTACTAGGGTGTGTGTTGCAGAAACAAGAGTTTGTTAACAAGATTTTGGAAAGTGTTGAAGATACGGCTGGAATGGCAACATGATACTAACATCTAAAGTGAGTAAGTTTTTATATCCTATATCACAGGATAAGCAAGATAATTTGCTATAAAAATGAGATTTTTATTAATGTAACTAATTGGTGCTGAACTGGGACACAGATGATGTTACATTTAAAAGAATACGTAATTTCTCTATCATATGAAACAATATGAAAACTTTTACGGTACTCTATGTATTCTCCATGTATTTTGTGCAACTTACTTCTCAATTCCTAAATTCAAATACTTGAACTTGGGGAACTTCAGTGGATTTTCAAAATGAAAACGTCCTGTCTCATCTCATTCTCCTGGAGAAACTGGCTGCTCATGGCTTGAATGGATGTACTCGTCACTGAGTAAAAAGCTGGCTAGATGGCCAGGCCCAAAGAATGGTGGTGAATGGAGTTAAATCCAGTTGGCGGCTGGTCACAAGTGGTATCCCCCAGGGCTCAGTACTGGGGACAGTTCTGTTTAAAATCTGTTATGTTTTGAGAGAAACCCACAACAATTTATTGTCATTTAGACAATTATTCTATCACCCGATGACCCCTTCCCACCCAGGAACGGGAATCGGGAAAAGACAAGGAAACCCGGGGGCTGAAATATAAACAGATTTAATAGAATAAGACTAGATAATTAACATTAATAACACTAACAAACCAACAGTGATCCCGATACCAACATAAAATACACAAGGCTTAGTCAGCCAATTATATCAGTAGGAAGCTATGCACTCCCAACAGTGGACAGCAAATGTGGGACACTGAGCACTACAGCTTCAGGAGGAAGGGAAGGCCTCGGGTCCGGCACCAGGGCAAGAAGTTCTCTGGGTCGCTGCCATCAAGGGAGAGAGAACCTCACAGCAAACTTTCTAATTTATACTGAATGTGACATTCATACTATGAAATAATCCTGTTGGCCAGCTTGGGTCAAGTGCTCAGGTCTCGCTCCTCCTCATCCCTGCACCTGGTGAGCTCAAAAACACTGAGACTTTGAAACCCACACACCATAGTTGGCTATAAAGTAAATCTTTTCACAAATTCAGACACTAGAGTCTTCTAAAAGTACAGTTTTCCCAAGTATTAAAAAATTAGTCCTGTGTCGCTCAAACCAGGATATTATCTTTATCAATGATCTGGACGGGGGGATCGAGTGCACCCTTAGTAAGTCTGCAGACAACACCAAGTTGGGCAGGAGCGTTGAACTGCCTGAGGGTAGGATGGCCCTATGGAGGGATCTGGACAGGCTGGATCAATGGGGCAAGGTCAATGGTATGAGGTGCAACAAGGCCAAGTGCTGGGTCCTGCACTTGGGTCACAACAACCCCATGCAGCGCTACAGGCTTGGGGAAGAGTGTCTGGAAAGCTGCCCGGCAGAAAAGGACCTGGGAGTGTTGCGTCAACAGCCGGCTGAATATAAGCCCGCAGTGTGCCCAGGTGGCCAAGAAGGCCAACAGCATCCTGGATTGTATCAGGAATAGCGTGGCCAGCAGAAATAGGGAAGTGGTTGTCCTCCTGTATTCAGCACTGGTGAGGCTGCACCTCAAATACTGTGTTCAGTTTTGGGCCCCTCACTACAGGAAAGACATTGGGGTGCTGGACTATGTCCAAAGAAGGGCCATGAAGCTGGTGAAGGGCCTAGAGCACAAGTCTTATGAGGAGCAGCTGATGGAACTGGGGTTGTTTAACCTGGAGAAAAGGAGGCTGAGGGGAGACCTTATCGCTCTCTACAACTCCCTGAAAGGAGGTCGTAGCAAGGTGGGGGTCAGTCTCTTCTCCCAAGTAACAAGTAATAGGACAAGAGGAAATGACCTTAAGTTGTGCCAGGAGAGGTGTTGGTTGGATATTAGGAAAAATACCTCCACTGAAAGTGTTATCAGGCATTGGAAGAGGCTGCCCAGGGACGTGGTTGAGTCACCATCCCTGGACGTATTTAAAAGATGTATAGACATGGCTTAGTGATGGACTTGGCAGTGTTAGGTTTATGGTTGGACTTAAGGGTCTTTTCCAACCTGAATGATTCCATGATTCTAGCTGGGCTAAAGTTCCATCAACAATGTAGGACACTTGACATCAGTTTGTATGAAACACAGAGCACACAGGTAGTGCTAGGGACTTACGTTTGACAAAGATAAGCTGTTCAGAAGTATATGAAAGGAATAAAAGAAAAAACTACATATAGGTGGAAATAAAGGAATACAAGAAAAAATACTAAAATGATGCCATGTGGGAACTCCTTGACATAATGGGACATAATTGGAACAAACAAAAATTTCCTTCATTTATCACAGAATCCAGATGTTGCAGCAACTCAGTCAACCTCAAAGTTAGAGAGAAAATTGGCATAAATGCATCCATTTAAGAGTAATCTTCATAAAAGTCAATTATGCATCACTTAACAAATCAAAGTTCCTTGAGCATTATGGTTTAGTCTAAATTAATCTTACAGACTGAACACTAGCAGATCTTGTTCATTAAAATCCTAACAAGGCCAGTTTAGTCAAGAACACCAGCATATTGTTCCTCTTCATGTGGTAACATATTTCACAGAGAAGTAATAAATAGTTTCTCCCACCAGTGTGAGCTATTAAAGGAAAATATATCCTCTTTATTTTAGGATCTAGGGTCTCTTTTGGCATCCCTACTCACTATGCTTATGGAGGAAACCTTGGTCAGCAAAATTATAACGGTGAAATTGTCTCCAGCTTTTCCTTAAAGTAGGCAAACCAAGAGAATTACCAGCTGCTAAAGCAGCACAACATTAAAATGCTATTAGAATAAGACTAGTTTTCCAGGGCTAAAAACTCCAATCTGCTGGGACAGATTAAAAATAAAAGATCTAGAAACAACACTCTCCCCTGCTTATTGTGTCCTTCAAAGGCAGGGCAGGAAGCTAACAGAAGCATCCTTGGACTGAAGGAGCCTCCCAAGGTGGCTGCATTTCCCCTTTCCTCCAAAGGGTTCTATGTGACCTTGGACAGTGTAGGAAATAGGAAAATCCCTTTTGCCCCATGATAGATTTAAACAAATCACATGGTTAGCAGCAGGGGAAGGGGGTGGAGCAGGGAGAGACATCATAAACAAAACCCAAAAGAGACCCTATCTGCCATAATGCTCATCTGACACGTTTATTTCACTTCATACAGCCCATCCACAGGCATTCAATTAAATCTGTGGACATTCCACACTCATCAACAGCCCCTAACCACTTTAAGAGTGGCAACACGAGTCTGTTTTAAAGTCGCAGAATTACAGAATAGTTAAGATCGGAACAGACCTCTTGAGACCGCCTATTCCAACTGAATTGTTCAAGCATGGTCAGCTAGAGGAGTTTGCCCAGGACCATGTCCAGTCAGGTTTTGAGTATCTCCAGTGATGGAGACTCCACATTTCTCTGGGCATCCTATGCCAGTGTTCAACCACCCTCACAGACAGAATATGAGTAAGTATGATAGATTTAGCAAGGGAATATTGATAACACCATTACACTAGGGTGCCCGACTAGAACTCCCTAACCTAAAAAATACCTAAAATCAGTGGAGAAAATTAAGATGATGGAGTTCTCAGCTGTGGCATTAAAATACACTTCTTTCATTCCCTTTATGCTTTACTTTCTCTCCAGAATTAATTTACTGCTTGTCCTTATCCTCGTGTCATAAAGGTTAATCCAAATAGAAATCTTAAAATGGTTCCCTCTCAAAAAAATCATTATTTAAAACATTTGTGTGATTCTTTACGTTCTTGCACATGCATTACTTATAAAAATAATTACTTAATTTTCTTAGGAACTCCTTTTCACCAAACTTCCTTTGTTTGTCTCCTCTCTACTGCAACTTACATTGTGGCAAAATATTCCCTTATCAAAGGGACAGAAAATGGAAATTGTAAGAGGCAAAGAGAAATACAAACCAGTAATATGTATGCTAGAACAAGTTTCTCATAACAAGAACACTTCAAAAAAATATCCACCAGTGCCACACACCCGCAGAGGTCAATTTAATGATGCACAAGAGATATATTACCAGTTTTGATTTTCTTCAGTTGGAGAAAATAAACTCACTTCCAGTTAATGATTGCTGGCACTTCTGTGCTTTGTAATCCCTAGCTTCAAGAAGCCATCTCATTATCTGTTTGAGAACGTAAATGCTTGAAAACCAGCAACTTTCATTCTCGCAGCAGTTCATGTGCAGAATAATTCAAACAATCATCTTAGATTCATTAACCCCTGCAGCATCATTTTAGAAAACAGCTATTATTAGTAATCCCAGGTAACAGATGCAGAGTTCATCCCATGATTAACTCAGATTTATGGGACAGAAGGTAAGTGACATTATAGCTTAAGAGTTGAAAATTAAGTAATGTCTTTATTGAAAACTTCTGAACATAAAATAAGACCAAGGGTGTAACATAAGGGGAATAATAAAGCGTATATTCACAGCAACACACGATTGTATTTCCTACTGTTTTATATTATTTGTTCACTGTAGCTGAAACACTGCAACATATTTAGAACATTCATTGGTGTATTTTATTCACCTTTTGTGTGATACACAAATATGACAGGCATTCCACATATATCACAGTTGTCAATAGCAAGAAATAGAATACTTTGGGGACAGTTCAGCAGAAAACTATTTCTTCACAAAGATCTGATATACCCTTTAAGGGCTCAAGAAAGTAACTACTGGGCCCAGCCTGATGCCTATGGAGGTAAGTGAACATCTTTCCAGGGACCTCAATAGTGTCTGGGAATGAGGTCCATGATTAGACTGACATGCTTTCTTTGGAGAGCTGTTAACAGTACGCAACACACATAAAATTTACAGTATGAAGGGAAAGACTCATTTAACATGCTTTACACCATAAGGGTGACTGGTGCCCCAGCACCCAATGCCTGATTCTCTGACAATATGCACCTGATTCTCTGACAATAAAAGCTTTTCCTTTTTTTTTTAATCTACAGTCATTGCAGAGGGTTTGGTCGGTTGGTTGTTGGTTGGGTTTTTTTTGTTTTTGTTTTTGTTTTTTTTTTCCCCCCTGAGAAATCCTGTGAGGGAGGCCAAAAATCAAATGCTTTATGTGTTGAGGTTTGGTACGGTTATATAAACTTGTCCTGATAACCCAGTTCAAGGTTATCAGGTTCAGGGTTTCAGCAGAAAATACAGAGTCAGGAAATGTAAAATGTTTCCTGTAGCAATAGTAACTGTTCTACACATCTTTTACCGGAAGTCTGCCTTCTTGATTTTCCTTTTAAATGCCATACACTAGCAAAGCATTCAGCTTACAGTCAACAACATTTCTGAGTGCCAGGATTTGCCACTGAATGAAGGCGTCCACGGGCTGGCAGATCAAAAGTGCTCTAAGAGTAGTTTCCACTGGAGAAAAAAAAGAAGGGGCAGGGGGGAAAGGCTGGATTGACCTGTAGAATCACAGTAGTTTGGGTTGGAAGGGACCTTTAAAGGTCATCTAGTCCAACCCCCCTGCAATGAGCAGGGACATCTTCAACTAGATCAGGCTGCTCAGAGCCCTGTCTAGCCTGACCATGAATGTTTCCAGGGACAGGGCATCTTACCATGTCTCTAGGCAACCTGTTCCAGTGTTTCACCACCCTCATTGTAAAAAATTTCTTTCTTATATCTGGCCTGAATCTATCCTTTTTTAGTTTAAAACCATTACCCCTTTTCTGTCGCAACACCCCTTACTAAGAAGTCTGTCCCCATCTTTCTTATAAGCCCCCTTTAAGTACTGGAAGGCTGCTATAAGGTGTCCCCGCAGCCTTCTCTTCTCCAGGCTGAACCAGCCCAACTCCCTCAGCCTGTCCTCATAGGAGAGGTGCTCTAGCCCTCTGATCATCTTCGTGGCCCTCCTCTGAACTCGGTCCAACAAGTCCATGTCTTTCCTGTGCTGAGGGCTCCAGAGCTAGACACAGTATTCCAGGTGGGGTCTCATGAAAGCGGAGCAGAGGGGCAGAATCACCTCCTGTGACCTGATGGCCGTGCTTCTTCTGATGCAGCCCAGGATACAGTTGGCTTTCTGGGCTGCAAGCGCACATTGTCAGCTCATGTCCAGCTTTTCATCCACTGAAAACCCCCAAGTCCTTCTCCACAGGGCTGCTCTTAATCCTTTCATCCCACAGCCTATATTGATACAGGTTGCCCCAACCCACATGCAGGACCCTGCACTTGGCCTTGTTGAACCTCATGAGGTTCACACAGGCCCACTTCTTGAGCTTGTCCAGGTCCCTCTGGACGGCATCCCATCCCTCAGGCGTGTCAACCACACCACTCAGCTTGGTGTCACCTGCAAACTTGCTGAGGGTGCACTCAATCCTGCTATGTCATTGATGAAGATATTAAACAGTACTGGTCCCAATACAGACTCCTGAGGGACACCACTCGTCACCGATTTCCACTTGGACATTGAGCCGTTGACCACTACCCTCTGGATGTGACATCCAACCAATTCCTCATCCACCAAACAGTCCACCCATCAAATCCATAACTCTCCAATTTAGAGAGAAGGATGTTGTGGGGGACTGTGTCAAAGGCCTTACAGAAGTCCAGATAGACGACACTCACAGCTCTTGCCTTGTCCACTGATGTAGTCACTCCACCACGGAAGGCCACTAGGTGTGTCAGGCAGGACTTGCCCTTGGTGAAGCCATGATGGCTGTCTTGAATCACCTCCCTGTCCTCCATGTGCCTTAGCGCAGCTTCTAGGAGGACTGGTTCCATGATCTTCCCAGGCATGGAGGTGAAGCTGACAGGTTGGTAGTTCCCAGAGTCCTCCTTTCTACCCTTTTTAAAAATGGGTGCAGTGTTTCCCTTTTTCCAGTCACTGGGCACTTCACCTGACTGCCATGACTTTTCAAATATCATGGAGAGCGGCTTGGCAACTACATCAGCCAGTTCCCTCAGGACTCTGGGATGCATCTTGTCAGGTCCCATAGACTTCTGTATGTTCCAGTTCCTCAGGTGGTCATAAACCTGATCTTCTCTTACAGTGAGAGAGACTTTGCTCCCCAAGTCCCTGCCTTGCGGTCCATCCGCTCAAGAGGTGTGGGAAGAGAGACTGCCAGTGAAGACTGCGGCAAAAAAGTTGTTGAGTACTGAATAGAGATCTGGTCTAATCATGAATCAAAAATACTGAAGATATGTGCTATAGATGAGCTAATATTAATTATATGGCAAGCTTCTTCTGTCATCCTTGAGGATAACTCTAAGCATGATTAGAAATTCCATTCAAAGGAGGGTCATATTACATATTACACTCAGTTTGCCATATCTTAAAACTCATCATGCCAGTATATTGAGCGGAATAGAAAAGAAGCAAATTTCATCCCACCTTTTCTAGCACTTCCATTCCAAAACATTTAAAAGCAAAGTTAATAATTCATCCCTGCAGGCTGTACTGCTTTTCTAAATGTGAAGTTTTTGCCAGCCTTGGCACAAATGTACACAGAACAGAACTTTTATAACTTATTATACAGCAAGACAACAAATCACTCACCTAAAACTACATGATAGGATACAAGAGCAACAGTCACCAGGCTAGTTATAGCACTGTTCTTTCTCAAGTTCTCACCAAATCAACACCTTGACTGTCATATTCAGGCTTTGCTTTTTTACAAAGGGAAATTTCACACTTCCCCTCTCTTAGGCCAGCACCAGGATAGGACCTTCAGCAAGTCAGCCCAAATAAACTCAGCAGCTCCAGCAATGAACTAAAAGGACAATAGGTCTCCATAATCAGACCTTAAAGAGGTACTGATATGTGTTTGGGTTTTTTTTGGTTTTGTTTTGGTTTTTTTTTTTTCCCCCCAAAAAAACCCACAAGAAGAATGCAAGACAAGATAGAAGATAGACTGAACTTACAGGAATAGGTTGAGTCTTGTGTACATATTTCCTAAGTATGCCTCCTTTATCTTTAGTTTAGATACATCTGATTTATGCCTTATGTCTGAGATGGGGAGAAACAGACTACGCTATTTGAAATATATTCCTCATAAGTACCTACTAGTCTGTCAGCATTTTTTCTAGCGATAGCGTTTCCTTACTCAGCCATACCTTTTCCCTTTTGTTATATTTCTGACACATTAAATCTTTTCTGACACCCAGTTGAAGACAGGTAACTCCTCCAACCAATTCCTGATGTACCTATTTGTATTTTAATTTCTCCTTAAGCCTTCCAGTCTCCTTTAATTTAATTCTATGTATTGCTGCCTACTTTAATGCAGAATTGAAGGCAGAAACAATCACATTCTTACAATTACTCCCAAATATTCTCCAACCTTGTTCCAAACAGATTAATATACTTTTCAAAGATTGTTTTGCCTTGTTAGGAGTAGGCATAGGTAGCATTTAATAAAGTAAAAAGATAGTTATAAAAGTTAAATTAGCTAGTACTGTGGTAGGTAAAGGAGCAACCAATAGAATCCTAAAGTCCCAATGCTATAATGGTAATAAGCATTGAATTAAATTTAAAGTGAGTATTAGTTGTTTCAATAGGACTGGAATGACAGGCTATAGGGAGAAGTAAAAACCCAAAAGTGGCATATATCTTTTTGATAGGAGAAAGTTTGGTCTCTGGTCCAAGAAAAATAAAAAGTTCTGATAAGGAGTATCAAACTTGAATACGTTGAATGAGAAATACTAGAAGCACAAGAGAAAGAGTTGCCTGGAACACACTTGGGGGGAGAATAATCTTCATCACAAATAGTAAGTGGAGAAAAACACGGCTGAACAGGCTGTATTCACTTAGATGGCAGAGAAACCTACCCAATATACACATTGATAAATATCTGATATAAACATCCTTTAAAAAAAAACAAAGCAAAATAATTGTTGTTTCCTGTCCTGCCCCTCTTCCCCTCAAGGTCTCAGAAGCAAAATATTACAGTTTCCTAGGAAAATGTAGATGTGGTTCCTTGACAGATTTGTATAACAACAACAAAAAAAGACATCAGCAGCTTTTCATATAATATCAAAGCACAATGTAAAGATAGGACTCCTGCACGTTGTATACCGTGACTAACAATACAGATGGCAGCAGCAGAAGGCTAGCAACAGTCAAGTCTACAGTATTCCAGGCTAGAGTGGCAAATGACAGTAATTAACATTGTAGCTAAAAGACCAAGAGATGGGATTTCAACAGTGGGTGTGAGATGTAGAACACAAATTCTCACTGAAACCAACCGACCAGTCTAATGGAGAACTTCAACACATACTTTTAAGGCACCCTGATTCCTTCCATCCATGGCATTTGCATGTGGTATAGGAAAAAAATCCATGGTACTAGAACGAGTAGTTATACCATACAAACAGAGAGGCAGGACAAAATTTAAACCAGGGAGAAGCCTGAACAATGTAATCAGAATGAGTTTCAAGGAAACAGACCTATGAAGTGCTCAGCTTTTTGACAAAGGTTTGTTGTTGTGTTTTTTTTTAAGAAAGAGGAGTCAGGAAAGCCTGAAGATCTAAAGGTGTAAGGAAAGAGGCTATAGAAACAGTCCACAGTGAAAAACACTTTGTGAGAACTTTCCAGGGAACAACCTCTGTTAACTACATTAATTCTAACTATAATACTACTCTGAACGTAACAGAAACCCTTATTTCTTTTGAACTGCAATTTAGTGTGACATCTGAGCTTACAATAAAGGGCAAAAAATAAACATCTAATCATACTGAACACAGCTATGACCATATCATACACAGAGTTTAATAACAGCAGGAATGAAAAAGTTGTAAATGGAAAACACGGTAATTCTGTAACTGCTGAAGAAAAATAAGTCTATTACCTAATATTCTATAACAAGAATAATTAGTTACATATCTCGTTTGACACAGATTTTATTGAAAAATGTTTTACTGTCAAGTAGGAGTCTATGAAGACAGAAAATAAGTGGCAATAAGTAAATAAAGATAAACAAGCAATAACTTGTCTTTTCCGTTGCAAGTACTCAAGTTTCAGAAAGAAAATAAGAAATAATGTTGGCAATATTAAAAAATAAAGCAGTAGTAGAACAACGACCACAGTTTTGTATTATGACTGTGAAGATGCTCAAAGAAACTCTAAATCAATAGCCAAAAATTAATACAAAACTATGTGGGAAAAAGTTACATACTGGCTCTTAATTATTGTTCTGTTTTTACGGAAATACTATTATTAGTGAACATAAATGTGGAGGATAGAAGAAAAATGACAGAGGACATGAATCATAGTAATTACGGATAATGAAACAACTCAGAACTACTCTGAATTGGAATGTTTTGTGGAAAATTGAACTTACATCTACAGCCAAGTAGATCTGTGGAAAGACATACTAAGAGAGTCAAATATTCTGAAAGGGAGAAAGAAGGAACAAAACTGGATCCTTCTGGGGACCTACTAAACTATAGGACAGGATTCTTAAAATGTCATTTCAAACACTAACAGGAAACTTAAAACAAATTTTAAAGAAAGACTACATAATCACCACTGTTAATGAGTATAGTTATCCTATTGCTATAAACATTGCTGCAAAAATTCCAAACAAGAAACCATAGGACAGAAGTAGCTTTGACATGAGTTAGAACTCAGCTACAACACACACGTATACAATGACATAATATGGGCACAAGGCAATTCATTTCCATGAAGATGCTCCTTGTTACTTCTTGTTATTATTAAATAAGGTAGACCCACAGAAAAGACCCAGCTTCTTCCAAGAAGAAGTGTTTTGCATCTAAATACTGCAAAACAGACCTAATGGGAATAACCAGAAATCAGGCAGCACAAGTCAAGATATCTGAGCAGAACCAATAAAAGACAATGTCTTGGAAAACTACAAAGTTCTGTCAGCACATACTTTTTTTTTTTTTTTTTTTTTCAGTAAGGGATTTTGAAAGGTTAATAAGACCATGCAGATAAGCATTAAAAATAGAAAAGTTCAGTCAGAAAAAAGTTGCTTCTCTGTTCCTCAGAAAAACTAACACGAATGCTGCTTTGAAGAGTTATGGTTATCTTAACATTGGAAGAAGAGGGACCACACTTTGAAAGGTCTGGAAAGCTTAGCGTATACATGTAAGCATGAGGAAGTCTCAGAAATTCATGCAGTAGGGCCTTTCCTGAGAAGTTTCACCTTCTCTGGTTTGCAGTCATTGATACCTCAGTGTCCTTAAACTCCTGGTTCTTGGTCCTCCAATAACAAAGATTTCCCTATAACCAATTTTATAATTTATATTCTTAAACTTCTTTAGAGTATGGGCAAGGCACTCAGATTTACCAAGTTCCATCAGACCTGAGTGAATAGCCTGTGAATGTATGCCTAAGGATCCTCAGACAGAGGAAACTTCCTAACCTGATGTTTCTCTAGCCCCTCTCCAATACAGTGATGATAAGGCGGGTTCTGATGCAATAAACTCGGTGGGAAAAGTTATTGTCATTATGACATCCTAGTGATGATGAACTCACACAACTAGTCCTCTAGTTGTCCACACAGCGCTGAGGTATGAATTCTGGGACTGATTGTCCTGGTTTGAGGTAAAACGGGACCAATTTTCTTCAGTAACTTTACTTTATAGCTAGGCCTCTTCTAACTGCTGAAATTAACAGCATGTTGTGCAGAAAACTGTTCACTCTCAGAGTGATAAGACCCATGTTTACAGTTGATGCCAAGGAACGGTATGCAGAGAGGCTCCTGCTTATACTTGTTGNACATCAATTAGCTCTACAGCTCATTAGGTAATACCTGGTAAGACTTCGCCAATTTCTTTATCAAGATGCTTGAATCTTTAGTTCCTAAACGTTACAAATTATGGACAATTAAAAACTCCTCCAAAATTTTGAGAGATCACGAGGTGATTCCCTGAACCAAAAATACTTCTTTCAGCAGAATTAATAATTTTTTATCAGGTACTACAGAGAGAAGAAAGAAGTACAGGGTAGGTATCCAACAGTAAGTTTATAAAGCAAATTGAGACTTGTCACACCCTTGACTACCAGAGCTAGAACTTGTAAACTGAAGTGGAGACAGATGCTTTTGAAATGTTATGTTTGGTATCTTAACTTTCTTTCAGTAATGCAAAGTAATTCTTCCTTCACTGATCATTTTCACATATGGGAATTTATCCTTTCCATAACTACAAAGCTTTTAGTACTTCATGCATGAGCTCACAGCACCATTGACACAGTTTTTGCAATGAATTTTCCAAAAGGCGTCATCCCAAAGTGCTCTTGGATGACTATTAATATTGCATAGCCTAGATTGCCCATTTTCTCCAGGCATATTCTATTTATTTCCTCCAAATAGTCCACATTTATACCCATACACAAAAACCTCACAAAAATGTTTATCAGCTCTTTAAAAGAAGTTGTATTTTATCCTTTCCTGCCAAAGCTTTTAAACTGCTTGGTTTTGTCTCTTGTAGGTGCCACTTATTAGTGCTAATTTTGTAATTTTTCAGGGAAATTTACTGAATAAAATTTACAGCAAGATCCAATTTAAGGAGTAAGCTTTGCAGTCTGCAGGACATCATAGCACCCTGAGCCAGAAAAGAGGAAAGGCAGAGATACCTCCTACTCAACCAGGGAGGAAAAAAAACCCAACCACCTATCTAATCTGAACAGTATGTAGCATATCATTAGTACCCCCTTTTGCTTTAAAAGATTATTGAGTTTACCTGCATAGATACAACAGGTATCAGCTGCTTTTTCTTCTAAATGCTTTATCACATGCATACGAACGCTGCCACCACCCTTTCTGTTTAGAGACTAGCAATCTAACATCCCAAATCCTTGTGCATCACAGGAACAGACTGAAATCAGACTTGTTTAGTAGGCGCTCATTTCTAATAGTGGTAGAGACAGGCTGCTGAACCCCAGACAAAGCAGCCTGTTACTCCACTGATTTTGAGATGGGCTATAAGAGGTGATGAATTCAGCTTGTCACAATTCTGCTGGAGTCAACTGGCCAATCAGTTGTGATATGAGGCTGAGATCAAAATCAAAGTCCCAAACACATAAAGACTCTATAAACTATATAATCTGGATGCAGATTTCTTTTTAAGTGTTTCCTGTGGAATTGTTCACTGATCCTAAATTGCAAGTAGCTCACTCCCTCAGATCTCATACTACACCTGAGAAATATTCCCAAGACACCGACTCAGTGAATATTTAATTTTAAAATCATTTTTGTTCCTAAAAAGTTACATCCAGCTCTAATACTATTGTCATGCAGAAGCCTTTTAAAATTGTAACTTTCCATAATCAGCAGTCTAAGCAATTACTAGTTTAATTATTAAAAATTTGAAGTGGTATGTGAAAAATGAAATCAAAATCCTCCGAATGTATAGTACGATCAATAATTATCATAGGAATACTTTTGAATATATAGGTAAATATTTTGAAATACTATGAACATCTTATAGGAATAAATACATTATGTATAGCTCCCAATAAACATAAAATAGTATTCCACAGTTAACACTTATTAATGCTATCACAAAACTTGAAAACACATAAATATACTAAAAAATAATTTAAAACATACATTTTCTTCCCAACCACTCTAATCCCCCAAAACCTACAAGGAAAAAAAAATGGGGAGAGGGAAGAGGTACTCAACAAATTGGTTTAGACTTCATTCCATTCTAGGGAAAACAGCAATTTACTCCTGGGAAAATACTAAGACTTAGGTCCCTGTCCAAATATTTAATTTTCAAGTTACTTATTCTTTCAAGTTTGTAAGACACAAGACCTTTACGAAATATTTACAATATGTCATAGTATTGTGCAATATTGGTTTGGAACATTTCAGCTTGAGAGACTGGAATTTGCTCATAAGTATTGCTGCAGAGCAGCACAGAATTGGCTTGGATTTTTAAACATAGTTGTTCATAGTGCACACTGTTGTAACAGTATATGTATCTAACACTGTATTTGAAAAACATTCATTAAAGCAACAGCTGAACTCATGAAGACACAAGGAATACTTAAATCATTAAACAGAATTTACTTCAAGAAAATCCAGAAAGAAAATATTATGGTCATCCATGTATCACATTGACATGACTACGGATATTGGTCTGATCTTCTGGGTGTTAAGTGATTTCTTGGTATTTATTCAAGAACTGAACAGACCTGGCTATTAGTTACAGCTACAGTAGTAACACAGATTCACAATAGGAAGTAGATTCAATGTTGTTTCATTCATGCATTGAAACTGGGTGAGAATCCATGTGTGTTAACTAAACAGTGAATAGTAATGAAATTTGGGAATTAAATATACAGCCTCACTATGAGGATTATATGTGAAAAAAAAAAATATGGTCAGTATATCCTGTGAATGAATTCCCCGCAAGTTCAACCACCGTGCATTGGTGATACATTGTCAGTGTTAAATCTAAAGAAAAATACCTAATTTGTCCGATAGAAGTAAATGACAAACAAGACCACAGCATGGCAGGAAGGAAACATGTAAATGCTCATTAGGATTTTTTTCTGTTGTCCTCTAAATAACTTTTCAAAAGCACTTGGTTCTCTGCACTGACACAGTGCATTTAAGGCTAAGAAATATGCTTAAGAATAAACCTAGCTTGCTAAAGTATACAACTCAAGTTATTGTTTTTAAGATTTGAATATGTACGACTCTTAGTGATGTGTTTTAGCCACAATATGGAATGGAAGATCTAGTGATTTATTTCCATACACTGCAGAATAGTGTTTATGAGGTTAACATGCACTTGCATTGAGACAAAGTATGAAAAAAAGATTTCTAATCCATTGTTTACATAATAAGACTGTTACAAAGTTTTCACACCATCATTTTTACTAAAATCATGTGTTGGCACCCAAAACTCACAGATGCTCCATGGATGCTTAGTATCTTTGAGCTTAGTAAGGTACCTTTTTCAATTCATTTCCTCAGTGCATTTATCTGCTTGACTAATTTCTCCTGGAATCCTCTGTGAAAAATTGGCACCACTTACCTTTCAGTCTCCTGGAAGTGAACTAATTTCAAGGGAGACATTACATATATCATAGACAGCAGTTCAACCATTTTATTTCAAATTATTTTTTATTTTTGTTTTAAAGACTTTGGTCAAAGTGTTTTTCATCCTGTGATACATCCAGATTACACTTACAGGTGGAGGTACCGTATCAAACACCCCATGCAATCTACATGTGATAAAGAAGCACACCTTACATGCAAAGCCACAAATGTATGGATACTCCAATTAAACTATCAACAATCTATTCAAAGAGTTATTATTCTCTTTAGAAGAAATTCTCCAAAGTCTCCAAGCATTTTTGGTTTTAACAATAAGACTAGAAAGCTCCTTCACAGCAGGCTTTACTGTATCTACATCTTTCTCTGTTGTTATGATCACTAATGTTATGCTCCTCAAGAACACATATGGGTATTATTACGTTAAGTTGTCAGCATCCTGAATTCTTCACTGGTGTGGGCATGCTCACAGAGCCTACCTTGGCAAATGCACTGAATAACAACATGGGCAGGATTAGAATGAGCGTACAGAGTATGTGCATGCAGATCGAATGCACAAAGCTCTGTGGAGGGTGCTTGCCCAAAACTGACCATATTAAATGCCATGGCTGATAACCCTCAGCCTCTGATGATGTTAAAGAAGAAGACAAACATCAGCCAAATTAAACAGTATCTGGGACATTTCAAACATACTTGGGAAATAAACGAAGAGTTCACCTGACAAATACACAGGAAACAAAAATTTGTGAAAACGGAGAGGAAGACACCTTAGAGTAGAAATGGCAATATTCATCCTGCTGGCATTCTAACCTCTGCCTATGCTGAACACCATGGCCTCCCCATGGGAGGCCATGAGCAGCTAGCACCCAGCCTGTACCCGACGTGTCCTGTGGGAGGACTGTGTGTGGTTATAATTTTGGGAGTTCAGTTGCAGAAAGATCTGTGTTTTTTAACAGTTTAAAAATGTTTAGTATTCTGTCTTATCTGTTGTACAACAGATATTAATCCCAAACAGGTAGATCAATGATAGCTGGTTAATACAAGGTGCTAATAAGTTTATGAATTGCTCTGATCCCAATTTAGGATTAAACTAGGTGAACTGAGCAGTTTTTCCCTTGTAACAGCTGGAAGATTTATGATGTTGATAGAGTGCTACTTCTTTCTCATCTTATGATCCATCATGGCCTATTTTTATATACTCTCAAACAGATACTGTATCTTGCTTTTTTTTCCATTGGTCTGGAGTTCCATGTTATATCTGGATTTAATGTATATGACATAGTTTACATATGCTAAATGCATGTTCTTGGGTCCCTTTGTTAGCTCTAAAACTGGTTTTCCCAGTTCAATGTTGCATTCCTTTAGTGACCAGTAACTGACTACTGATCATTTGCTCATAGCTCTGGACCTCTGGTTTCATCATGTGCCCATATCTCAAAAGCTTCTGCTATCAGCCCACACCTGTACCCTTCTAAGCTGCATTTTTATTCTATCATCATACATAACCCTTTCTACACAGAACTACTTATCATTACTTATAGAAATTATTACTTATTATAACAATAGCATTACAGCACACACTCATACAGAGCTAAAACCATACAAAATTACATTAAACAAGTTAGGTAATAGTCACTTGGTTGTTAAACAATTGCCATTACAGCTAAAGAATGTAAAATAGAGCTCTAGGCCAAGAGAAGCTCAGACAAAGCCAGCCTGTCAAGTGCTAGTGCTGAGGTTCTGCAGAGCTAGTACAGTGCCTCTCGTCTGTTACCTAGCAAAGGTAATACTGTATTTATTCAGCTACAAGGTTACACCTACTGATTTAGTTCATTTTATCACTTTGTTTCATAACTTCCTCTACCGACACATCATATAAGACAAATCTCATGAATCACTAATAAAAACAAAAGCATCTGAGATGCAGCCATGTCTCTCAGACTTCTTACGTGTACATCAATGCGAAAAGTGCATTTACTTTTATGCCATGGCTTTACTTTCACATGCTTTTATATCCCGATCATCTATTGGCCCTACAGATCATCTAGCAAGCCTACCTAATAAGGTATTTAAAAAACACTTAATATTTGTTTTATTGCCTTCTGGCTTTGCCCTCAAATTTGCTTTTTTACATAAAGTTTGCAAAAGCATACAGTTGTTGACCTCATCTGGACAAAAATCCAAGTTAGTAAATGATGCAGTCTTAGCAATTTAGCTAACCCATTGTCAGGGAGCTGTAAAAGCTGGGCTGCTGGGTGAGGGAGGATGAGCAGGAAACAAGGATGACCCCAGCAAAGGGAGGGCAGTGCCCTCACTGACCAGGGCACAGTCCCACTGCTCCCAAGCAGATTGGTGATAGCAGGCTCCACTGATGGTCCCAGACAGTCAAGATGATGAACCAGGTCGAGAATTCATCCAGGAAGCCCAGTCAGAGCTGTAGGAGAAAGGGCTAGAGACAGAACTGGCAGCAAGACTACAACAGAGGTACGCAGCCCCTTCAGGAGTTAGGATAACAAACAGGAACAACCACAACGTCGTTGTAAATGGAGCTCCCAGCCTAACAGGCTGAGAAGGCATGGCCTGCAGGTCCCAGGTGAGGCTGCGCAGGTGTGGTGTGTTAACCCTGGCTACGGGCCAAACTGCCAATCTCTCACTCTGCCTCCTCAACAGGACAGGGGGGGGGAAATGAGGTGGAAAAGCTCCTGGGTCGAGATAAAAACAGGGCCATCACTCAGCAGTTACTGTCATGCACAAAACGGAGGAAATGAATTAAATTTATTGTCCACTAAAACAGATTCAGGTAGTGAGAAACAATGACAAAAAACGAAAACAGCACTTTCCTCTGACCCACCCCACCCTTCTCCCCAGCTCACCTTC